>MQUG01001638.1:0-12778 GCA_007213375.1 Steinernema feltiae | reverse complement strand
GTTCGTTAACCGATTATTCGTCAAAATCCAGTCAGCGGACGCTTCTCTTCCGCGTTTTTTGAAGAATTCCGGGCAATCAACATTTTCCAGTTGACCGCAAGCTTGCGAACGCTGAATGATCGCGTCCAGGGCGTCGTTGTATGCTCTTCTTGCATGAATCGCATTGAAAGTACTGTAACTCGGCAGCAGTTTCAGGAATTCAGGACAGCTATAATGCAAATGCAGCTCAGTTCGCGCGAATTAGCTCTGAGCCACTTCAGGAACGTCGGATCTGTCGCCGTCGCAGTTGTCCAATGAACGTTGCAGTTTACATAACTTTTATCCTCGAGTAAATACACTGATAACTCTGAAACTCTTCGGCTGTCAGCTGGATCGTACGTGTACGCCTCTTCAAGACCACAGACTCCATTGACGCGTCTGAAGCAAGTCAGAGAGTAATCGAAAGTGCCCGCTTTGGGTAGAAAACAACGTTGACGTCGATGCGGAGTCGCATCGCCCAGAGCGAGCGTCCGACGTCTCCGAAGAGGCCGGAACGCGAATCCTTCAGAGAACAAAGCGAGGCTTCCTTGAGGAGCCGCGCGACGGAATCGACGAACACGAGCGGCACGGTGTTCATCTTGGCTGCAGATGAAAATCGACGTCCAGTGAGGCTTTTATAGCTTCGAAGCGCTGCGGAAAGAAATGCAAATCGTGATGCGATGCGAGAAACAACTGCGCGTGCCATAGAATCCTTCGCAATCCACATTTACCGTGACCCTTGATTTGAAAGCTCGTTGATTCGTTGATCTATGTGTAGTCTTTATACGTCTCCAAAAAGAGTCGATTGTCGCGTACTTTTGGAGCCGCGAATCGTTCGTTCTATGTTTTGTGGGTTTTTTGTTTTGTGCTCTCGTTGTGGCAGATTATCCGCTTGCCAACAACCAGTGATACTCTCAAGGTCAATCTGTGGTTTATCCAACCACCGAACGAACGACCAACCAATCATTCTGCATTGTATCAGCAACGAGGATGAAAACGCTTCTCTCACTTCTTCTCTCACTTCTTCTGCGCACCAGGTTGTTTCAGGGTGTTTGACTGACCTTTAATCGACTAGTTTAGGTCTGACCCAAAATCTCCATTTTGATGCAGGTGCAAACGATGTTGAACTGATCCAACGATTCCACCATAGTTTGTCTCAATTACGATCCATTTTTCCAGATATTGTACAACATTTCCGCAGTGCGTAGCTACAGTATGCCTCTTACAGAATGAGAACGTTACACGCGTTTCTTACTTCAAAAATGAAACCGTCGAACAGGAATTGCGATGCGCCTTTCACAGAGCCGTCAATGTACGTTGCGCTCATCCCTCGAGCACCTTGATTTGTCTTTAAGTCCGAGTTGGGTCGTCTTTTCGCTAAAATCAATCGAGAACTCAGCAATGGGAACAAACGCGCTTGGATCCCAGATGGAATCGCATGCGTCGCGGGCGGCCAATTGCTTGAAACAGTCAGGAATCGTCATTTATCAGTAAAATAAAGAGTTTAGGTCAACGAAGTGGCTGCGGTGTTCGCGGACGCTTTCGACTGGTTGTTAGACCCAACAAACGGTGATAGAAATGTCGACATCGTACGGCAGCACTGCAAAAATCATCCATTTTTCGAGCTCTATGTAAGTTGGCTGCTGCTTCTTAGATTTCAGATTGTCAGCTGAAATCGGGGATGTTGAATGACAGCAAATTTCCCGCGCTTTCTAGATTCCTCTAGATTCTGCCGTTTAGCATTTGAACAATGGAATTTTGGAAAGAATCAGATTCGCAAGCAGCTGCTTGAAAGCTTCGCAGTTTGACGCAAAACTCTTTGAAGCGCTGAACGTTGGTCTTCGGACAACTGCGATTACGCTGGTAAGACCCGATGAGGAATTGGAAGACTTGATGACAACCTATTTTAGGCTCTTTCCGCCTACGCGTGCCAGCGTGATCTTGAGATGATTGAAGATTTGCTCGCGAAACAAGAAACGTTTCTCGTGGAAATTGAGGAAATGCAAACAAATCAAACTCAATTCACAATTCGCTGATGCTGAAATAAACAAGGCCATCGAGCCGAGCGGCGAGCCGTGCGACGAGCTAAGACGACAAAAGCAAATAACTCTCTATGCATTAAATGCTTTTTTATTCAAATTACAACAAGCACATTGACAGAAAGCAGATTGTCTCTCAGGCTTTGCCATTACTGATGAGAGCTTTTCCGAAGACGCGTTTAGGCATGAAGCCGCCTTTCACCAGGTCAAAAGCAGTCAAAATCCCGGTGTTGTTTCGATAGGCGCTAGACGACGTTGGAGCCATAAATTCGTTGTAAACGACGACCAGGGGAGACTTGGTAGCTTGATAAAGCAACTGGCCGGCATTAGCCGTTAGCCAACATTCAAATGGATGAAGCTTGAAGCTCAAACTAGCGATTGTCATCATCAACAGTGATAACGCCAACCACAGTATTTTATTTCGAACGTTAAACATTAAACTACAAATTAGCAAACGAAGTAGTTCTTTAATCAGATAAAACTTTAGTTAGAGCGTCTTCAATACCGGCGACATTGCAGACGTCACAGCCTGAAACGCACTTTAACCGATTATTCGTCAAAATCCAGTCAGCAGACGCCTCTCTTCCGCGTTTCTTGAAAAATTCCGGGCAATTGACATCTTCCAGCCGTCCACAATCCTGTGATCTCTGAACGATCGCGTCGAGGGCGTCGTTGTATGCATCTACTGCACGAATCTCATTGAAAGTACAGTAACTCGGCAGCAGTTTCAAGAATTCAGGACAGCTGAAATACAAACCCAGAAAATTTCGGGCGAATGGAGCTCTCAGCAACTTCAAGAACGTCGGATCAGATCGCGTCGCAGTTGTCCACTGAACGTTGCAATTTACATAACTTTTATCCTCGAGTAAATACACTGATAACTCTGAAACTCTTCGGCTGTCAGCTGGATCGTACGTGGACGCCTCTTCAGGATCAAAGACTCCATTGACGCGTCTTCTGCAAGTCAAACAGTAATCGAAGGTGCCCGCTTCGGGTTGAAAACAGCGTTGACGTCGATGTTGATTTGCTTCTCCCAGAGCGAGCGTCCGACGTCTCCGAAGACGCCAGAGCGCGAATTCTTCAGAGAACAAAACGAGGCGTAATCGAGGAGCCGCGCGACGTCTTCGGCGAACAAAAGGGGTACGGTGTTCATCCTGGTTGGTGATGAAAATCGACGTCCAGTGAGGCTTTTATAGCTTCGAAGCGCTGCGGAAAGAAATGCAAATCGTGATGCGATGCGAGAAACAACTCCGCGCGCAATAGAACTTTCACAATTCACATTTACCGTGACCCTTGATTTGAAAGCGAGAAACAGTGGAATAAAAACATTTAGCTTAAGACAAGGAGCTCGCATTACATGACATTCCGTGACATACATGACGTCATGACACTTCCGCGCAAACCGTTACCGCGCAATCTGTTACCGCGCAATTTTGGGAACAGCGATTTGAAGACAACAACATGTCACAAACGATTATTCAAGCGATTATTCAACGAGCGATCGCATGCGAGCAGCGGTGTGATAGAGCGTCAGACGAACAGAGACTGTGTACATTGACTGCGCAACATTGACCGCTGCAATCAAAGTTGGTTTTTGCAATTATCACCTTCTGGGCTGCCATTCCACGCAATCGAACTCGTTCAGGAACGGTGTTCATTGGGCAAAAATGATCATTTAGAGAGAACTTAGAGAAAACTTATGCGAAACGAAGAACACTGGTGTGCAAAGAAAAACGTTTTCGAGCATGTTCTTTCACGTAGAAAAGGTTTCAGTTGCCAGAAACCAATTTGTATACTAGAACCTAAAAGAAATTAGGGGTGTCCTATACTTTTGCACACCAACAACTTGGCATAACATAACAACGAATAACAACTTGGCGCGGACGACTTGGCGCTGAATTACGCATTCACAAGGTCAACTTGGCGCCAAACAATCTAAGGTCGTAGTACGATCCCGGTACGTGACAACTGGCGAAGTTGCCCTGGCGCCATTTTATCCGAACACAACACATCATCCGCGTTCACTCCGCACCAAATAGAGCTAAAGTGTCGTCACTATCTGTCGTAATATCACGAAAATAAATCTGTTTCAAGCGGTCATTTGTTGAAATCCAATCGGAGGCCGCTTCTCTGCGGCGCTTTTGAAAGAATTCCCTGCAAGTGACTTCTTCCAGGCGCCCAGAATCCTGTGATCGTTGGATGATCGCGTCGAGGGTGTCGTTGTAGGCGCTGCATGACCAAATCTCATTAAACGTACAGTAATCTGGCAGGAGATTCAGGAATTCCGGACATCTACAATGCAAATCCAACTCAATTCGAGCAATAGGAGCTCTGAACCATTTGAGGAGCGTTGGATCTGACGGCATTGCAGTTGTCCATGTGAATTCTGAGATCGCATCGCTTTTCTTCTCGAGTAAATGCACTTTGAATTGACGAACAAAGCGATAATTCGCGGGATCGAATGTGTAGGGATCGCCATGAGGGTACCTTCTACAAACAACGCTATAGTCAAAACTACCCGTTGTAGCGTTATACACAACGAGGATGTTGATGAAGATTTGTTTCTCGCAGAGCGATCTCCCAACGTTTGCGAAGACGCCAGATCTCAAATCCTTCAGAGAACACAGCGATTCGTAAAGCAAGAACGGCTCAACGCTCTCTGCAAACAGGAGCGGCACGGCGTTCATTTTGCAGTCGATCGAAAACGACGTTTTTCATCGCATTTATGGCGCACGATAAAGAGGTGCGAGCGGTGCGCTGCGTGACGGCGTGTCCTAAACAGAATGGTAAAAGTGGGATGTTTGTGACACGAAAGTGAGAAAAGAACGCGAGACCTCTTGATTTGAGAGTTCAAAACTTTTGGCTATTTGCTTGCAATGGTCGGGTGATTTTGAGAGAATACTGAGTGCTCTCGGGAATCTTGCACGGGTACTGTAGTGTGTAGATTGTCTACTGGCGTCAGGTCATTACGAAGCCTGGTAGGCGAGAAAAACCTAGACTAAACGATTTTTCAGTAGTAAATTTTCCAGTCAGTAAATCAATCCAAAACAAATTAACTTAACAAAACAAACAAATAAATGCGACAGCCGCGTTCACTCATCACCGAATAAAGCTACGACGTCGTCAATATTTGTCTTAATATCACGGAAAGAAATCTGTTTCAAGCGGTCATTTGTTGAAATCCAATCAGCGGCCTCTTCTCTTGGCCGCTTTTGAAAGAATTCATTGCAAGAGACTCTTTCCAGGCGCCCACAATCCTGTGATCGCTGGATGATTGCATCGACGGCTTCGCTATATACGCTGTATGCGTGAATCTCATTAAAAGTACAGTAGTCGGGCAGCAGTTTCATGAATTCAGGACAATTGTCGCTGAGAAGCAGCTTGGTTCGCGCAAACGGAGCTCTCAACCATTTCAGGAAGGTCGGATCTGACGGCGAAGCGGTCGTCCACGGTGCTTTAGACCTCGCATCACTTTTCTCCTTGAATAAATTCACTTCAAATTTACGAACAAAGCGATAGTCGGCCGGATTGAACGTGTAGGGAACGTGTAGATTGAACGTGTCGCTTCCAGGGTACCTTAAACAGTCGACGCTATAGTCAAAATTACCAGCTTCAGAGTTAAAGACAACGTGGAGGTCAATGTAGATCCGTTTCTCGTTGAGCAATCTCCCAACGTTTCCGAAGACGCAAGAGGTGCAATCGTTAAAAGATAATTCATAATCTTTCAGAGAACAAACCGATTCGACATCGAAAAACTGCCCGACGCTCTCTGCAAACAGGAGAGGAACGGTGTTCATTCTGCAATTGAGCGAAAACAACGTTTTTCATCGTATTTATGGGACACGATAAAGAGGTGCGAAATATCGCAAGGCGGGCAAAGCGTTGCACGACGGTGGGTCCTGAACAGAATGGTAAACGTGGGACTTTTGGTGGCACAAAAGTGAGAAAAGAACGCGAGCTCAACTTCCTGACCAGCTTCTAAACCCGTCTGGCATGCGATAACATTGATTTCATTGTCATTTTGCATGAAAAATATTTCCAAAAATTTTGGAAGTTTTGAAGGAATCGAACGATTGGCCTTTCGCGCGTAATGTTTGCTCCACGTAGACCTAATATGGGCAGCAAGTTTGAAGTGGAATTTACTACTCCCATATAGGCCTACTACTGTGCCAAGTTTCAGACGAATCGGAGGGGCACTTCAAGGAAAGAGATGCAAGGCCCTGCCGTGCGTTCAATGCTCGTCTCTCTCTCTCTCCGCGCCGGCGAAGAAGCATCCTCCGACTCGTAGACCTCTTCTTCCCCGATAAAGCTCATTTTGCGACACAAACTACTGTATGCGAACCTAGTCTCGGCGAGTATTGGCATTTGGGGGTCCAAAACACATCGGCAGCCTTTTCGAGTTTCACGCACCAAGCGGAACCTCCGATAATTGGCGATGATTACCGCGAAACCCACACTCGCAGTTATCAAGCGCCTCCACAAAAAAATAAATTCAACATTTTATTACTGAATGGCTGTGATGATTCGCGATTTAGACATTAATTAACAACAAGACAGAGATATCCAACAACGAGCAATAGCCAACACTTCAATAATAACAGCTATTAATAGCGGCTTCCACCGCCGTAGCCTCCATAGCCACCATAGCCGCGATTGCCACCGCCGTAGCCACCGCCGCCGCCTCCATATCGTCGGTTACCACCACTGCGAGCACCGGCACTGCTGCTTGCCATCTGATTGAGCTCAGTGGAGACTTCCTGGTTAGCTTCCGACAAAACCTTGATTAAATCAGCAGCCTTCGATGCGTTGTTGTAGGTAAAGAACGTGTAGGCGGTTCCCTGAATCATACATTTAGGCTCATTTTGAGATGAAAGAACTAACCGTCTTATCACGGCGACCGGTACGTCCAATGCGATGAACATAGTCCTCGGAATTGTTAGGATAATCGTAATTAATGACAAACTTAATATCATCCACGTCTGAAAGCAAGAGAACTCCACATCAGTTCGCATTTGGCTTATTAGACTCACCCAATCCACGAGCCGCAACATCAGTAGCCAACAAGATGGGAACAACACCAGCCTTGAACTCCTTCATTACCCAATCGCGCTCAGTCTGGGCTTTATCCCCGTGAATACTCAAAACTGGCCACCCATCACGACGCATTCCTCGGGTAAGCTCATCACACTTGCGTTTGGTTTCACAGAAGACGATGGTCTTGCACTCTTCCTGGGAAAGAATGTAGTCGAGAAGCTCAAGCAGGCGATTGTTCTTCTCATGTTCTTGTAGAATCATAACTTTCTGGATGATGTTGTGATTTGCAGAAAGTTCCATTGAGCCAACGTTGAGGAACGCAGCATCCTTCTGGAAATCGCGGGCCAAAGCACGCACTTCCTTAGGCCAAGTAGCAGAGAACATCATAGTCTGACGGTCGGGCTAAATAAAGCCGATATTTTCAAAAGCCTTCAAATGAAGTTTGCTTACGCGAACTTGACCAAGAATACGACGCATCTGGGGCTCAAAACCCATGTCAAGCATCCGATCGGCCTCATCAAGGACAACGTAGCTGCACCGATTGAGGTTGGTGCTACCGCCGTCCAACAAGTCAAGCAGACGTCCAGGAGTTCCAATCAACAAATCAACGCCTAAAAATTCCGCATCAAACAAGACATTAATTACTAGAAACATACCTTGACGCAATGCACTGACTTGAGGATTCTTCGCCGCACCACCGAACACGCACGTAATGGACAATCCATTGTCACGGCAGTAGGGAATAGCGACTTCCTGAACTTGCTGTGCCAACTCACGAGTAGGAAGCAAAACAAGAACACTAGGACCATCACCATACTTGCGCTTAGTCTGCTGCAAAGTGTGAACGATTCCCGGAAGTGTGAACTGAAGACAAAATTGAAACGAGAAATAAAACCACACTACTTACAGCGAGCGTCTTGCCCGAGCCAGTCTTAGCAATGGAAATGATATCACGACCGCTCATAGCGATGGGCCATGAAATTGACTGAATCACAGTGGGGACAGTGTAGTTTTCATTCAGCCGCTTAAGAACGGCATCAGGAAATCCAGCTTCGGTGAAGTTGAAAACTGGACGAGGAATGTCTTTTCCCTCGAGTGTCACTTGGTTGTTCCCGATCCACTCTTGAATTTCCTGCTCTGAACGTTTGGCGACTTCAGAACACTCCTGGTAGAAATCCTTCTTCACAACGCTCAGCTCCTCCTTTTCCCAGTCTTTCTTCGAACTGCGGTCAGACATGGCGTAGAAATCGTTGCCGCCTCCATAGCCACCTCCATTTCCACCGCCGTAACCACCTCCATAGCCACCGCTGCTATACCCGTTTCCTCCACCATAACCGTTGTCGTTGGAGCCTCTCGAAAAAGACGTTTGGCTACCCCAGCCTCCTCTTCCGGAAGCGGCTGTGGTTGTAGATGACGCAAAACCACCGCGTCCACTCGAGCTGCAAGCGTTCATTCCCAAACCAGTAAACGCAGAATGCAACTTACTTGTTGTTGTTATACATCTTCAACGGAAACAGATTTCTGATGGATGTAAGAATTTGAAGTCACGTCTCGAACTGCCACGGAACGTAGTACCGAGAGCGGCTGAAACAAAAGTGCAAATGAAATAAATATAGTTGCATCATCGCGCAAAACACAACAGAAAACAGACGCACACAGCATGAGATACATGCAAAACCACAATAATGCAACTCTGAAACGCGCATCGCATTATTTTGCAACATCACAACAGCAAGCGGCAAAACGCAATTCGGTCGACCTTCGCACGAGACAAATGCAAGCAAACTAATATTCACCCAGTGAAGCCGCCGGGCCTAAATAGCGACAGACAAAGCTGACAACTCATCAAACTACGATACCGTTCGCTACGAGACAATCTGAATTTTGAATTCGTGGTAATTCCCATACGTGCTTTCTGCGCGTTTTTGTGGAACGAAATTGTCGGCTCCTCGGAGGTCGCGTTTCTCGTGAGCGAGTGCTCCACAAATAAAAATACAAAATAGAATTCAATGCGCAGAAAGAAAAGAAGCGAACAAAACTGTTCACAGAATTATTCGCATTTGGTTTTCACACATTTCGCCGCCAAGTGCAAAGTTGAAGAATCAAGATCACAAGAAGATCTAATTTATTTAGTTCCAGTTTTCATTAGCGAAGGCGGCTTCTTCGATTCTCCGTCATCTGAAACCCGCATCGTTGATCGTCGCTACAATTTAAATTCACTCTTACTCTGAGTTCCGTCGACGATCCGCTACTCGCTTGCCGCAGTTCCAACTCCCTTTTCGACTTCTCATCCTTGTCCGATTGCATTTCGCCTTCGTGTTCCGACTTGTCGACGTCGTTTTCCGCATTCGATCGACTCGTGTTCGTATTCGAGTGCGCCATGTCGTGCAGAAGGGCAGCTTTGCGCATCTGCGTTCGACACAACGGATGTGGCAACGGCGATCTTCTTCGAGTGAGATGATTGGCAACTGACGTGTCCTTGTTGACCATGTGGACAAACTTCTTCATCTTCTCGCTCCACTGCAGCTTTTCCTTCTGGAGCTTCTGCGAATCGTACTCTCTGGAGTTTCTGCTATACGGCTGAGACGGCGCGTTCGCTTCGACAGAAGCTTCCCTCCACCCTTTGCCACCGCTATCTATCAGCGCTTGTTTTAACTTGTCGAAAAAAATTCATCGTGTCCCTTTCCTGAGCAACGCTTCGCCCCGACTATCATTCAACAATGCAATTTGTTCTGTTAAGATGGTAGGCAAACTCTTTTATAGGCGGGGATTGAGACATGCAACGAGACATAGACAGGGAACGAATGGTTAAAGGGGAGGATGGGGTCAGACGGAGCTGACATGAGTTCGATTCGTCGTTCTCTCACCATGACGTTCGGATGGGTGCTCTCTTTGCTGCTATGAAGTTCCCTGGCTCCTCGCATCGAAGGAACGAAGTTCAGAGTGAAGTGAATGATGCCAAAGAGAACCAGATATTCTCATTTACGCTGCTTAAAGCAGGGGAGCGGTTCATCTTTACTAGAAGAAGTGTAAGTTCTATGCAATTTATACGAGTGAACGTGTTTTTAGAGCGGTTTTCTGCATGTGGAGTTTCGGGAGGACGCGAAATTCCAGTACAGGTTGCAATGATGAAACCGTTAAACGAGATAGTACTCCGCTTCTACAGCGGGAACCACTACCTGGACATCAAATACGACCACGACATTACCATCGAAGCTGACGTCATTGTTCACAATCCCGCCTCCACCGAACAATCAGAGAAAACGAAACTCAACTGCCAGCCGTTCATGATCGAGAAGTACGTTTCGTCGGAGAATGCGCGGTTCAAGTACACCTTCGAATTTACCACCGGAATGAGCAAGACCAACAGCAGTTCACTCAATGAGGAGGTTTGCGATGGCTGTAAGATGATTTAATGCAATCCTGATTTGATTTTAGAAGCGGTTGACGATTGGGGAGCTGGTGGAAGTCTCACTGCCAAAGTCAACGGAGGCGGTAACGTTCCTGGAATCGTAAGTGTTGAAGCCGAGCTGGATTGAAGTTGGCATACGACGCCACCAGCAAGGACCTCAGGATGAACGTCTTCAAGCAAACCGATGAGATCAAGAACGACTTCCAGCAGAAGTTCGAGCTGAATGAAGAAGAGAAAACTTCGTACATCGTGGACGTCGCCCCGGGCCAGCTCATACCATTCTCACAAGGTGCTATCCGGTGCAGCGACGCCTCTTCGAGCATCACCCTCCGTGGATCGGCCACAAAGATTACTTGCTACGGAGAGAACTGTCCCGACAAGGAGCTGGCAATGGAGCTAATCATCCTGTCTAGACTCAAACAGGGATTATTGCAGAAAGAACTGAACGTTTGACGACAATACGCCCTTCTCTGCGCTTGCAGGCTTCCTTGTTCTTCTGGCGACGGACATCGGCCTGCCCGGAGAGCTGCTTGGAACGGAGGTTCTCGGCCTTCCACTTAAAGATGAATTCGAGCAGGTTGCGCTTGTTTTTGAAGGTTACCATTGGCCTTCGTGGACGTCGCCCCAACAATTATTGTTCACGCCAAAGGCCTTCTGCTAGCTCTGCTCGCTCTTCCGAATTCCGAGTTTACTGAATAGAGCTACGGCAATCGTTTCCTCCATATGCAGGAGAGAAAGCTTTTGCAAAATTCAAAAGGTCATTGGCTGAAATCCAATCGGCGGCCGCTTCTCTGCGGCGCTTTTGAAAGAATTCGTTGCAAGAGACGCTTTCCAGGCGCCCACAATCCTGCGATCGCTGGATGATCGCATCGAGGGTGTCGTTGTATGCGCTGTATGCGTAGATCCTATTGAAAGTACAGTAATCCGGCAGCAAGAGACTGCGGTCACCCAGGCCAGACTAGGTGCATAGTTTGTGGCTTACGAGGCCTTCAGGCTCATAGCGGGCGATTTTTATAAGTTCAAATTGAAATGATTGTCATGCGAGGACTGCGGGCAACCAGAATGGAGATTTAGAAACAGCTAGTACCCAAATACACGATATTTACGACAGTTCTATTAAAATTAACAAAATAATTACGAATAGAGCCCAATTAAACCATTTTATCGAAACACAATTAATTAACAGAATACAACATCTGCTCGTTCACCGAGCACCAAATAGAGCTACAACGTCGTCAATATTTGTCTTAACATCACAAAAAGAAATCTCTTTCAACCGCTTGTTCGTTGAAATCCAATCGGCGGCCGCTTCTCTTGGCCGCTTTTGAAAGAATTCTTTGCAAGTGACGCTTTCCAGGCGCCCACAATCCTGCGATCGCTGGATGATCTCGTCGAGGGCGTCGCTGTATATGTCGTTTGCGTAGAACTCATTAAACGTACAGTAATCTGGCAGCAGATTCATGAATTCCGGACAATTCACTTGCAAATTCAACACAGTCAGAGCAAAAGGAGTTCTGAGCCACTTGAGAAGCGTTGGATCTGACGGCGACGCGGTCGTCCACGTTAATTCAGGCTCAAATCACTTTGTTCTTGCATAAACGCACAACGAATTGACGAACAAAGCGATAGTCGGTGGGGTTGTAGGTGTGGGATCATATTGAGGGAACCTTGTACAATCGACTCTATAGTCAAAACTGCCCGCTGTAGCGTTATAGACAACTTCGAGGTAGAGGTAGAGTCGTTTCTCGCAGAGCGAGCGCCCAACGTTTCCAAAACAACCAGAGTTTGTATCTTTCAGAGAGTAAAGCGAGCGGTAACTGAAGAGTCGGACGGTGGCTTCGACGAACAGGAGCGGTACGGTGTTCATTGTGCCCATAAAAAATGGCAAAAATGACATTAAACATAACTTATATGGGGCGTGGAGGTGAGAAAGCCATGCGAAACAAAGAAATAGCATTGTTAGTGTTCTTGAGTCCCAGAACGACAACCCTGCTTCGGTGGCAGGAGTACAATTAGGCCATTTAATATACGTAAGAGAAAATTTGAGAATGAGGCGCCATTTGAAAGATCATAGCGCGTTCTACTTGTGTGCGTAGATCTATTGAAAGTACAGTAACCCGGCGGCAGCTTCAAGTATTCTTCATTTCAGGCTTCAGTTAATGAAAAGCGCTTAAGGGTTCCTTACTTGCACAACTCAGGTAGATCAATCTGTAGGTTTTAGGCTAGCCAACGCATCCTTTTCTCATCATCTCCTGTCTGACGTTTGTCTGAGTCT
>MQUG01001634.1:0-15780 GCA_007213375.1 Steinernema feltiae | reverse complement strand
TGGTCAACAATTTATCATTAGACAAAAAGTTTTTTTCATTTCAATCTTTTCGGGAGTACCTGTTGAACCCAGCTGGCGGTCTTCGGCAACGTCCGCAGAAGTACCGCTACCGCGTTCATGATCAGAAGTTGATCGCGCTCGGGCAACGTTTCGAGCAAGACTATCGCGAGGACACAATCAGCTATTTGAAGTTGCTGTCTTACCACTGTACAACAATGGCTCCGAAGACTGACTTACTAATTTGCATTGAATTGGCTGTTATTCTGTTGTTTTAGCTGTTTTTCAATTTGAGTTCAATTTGAACACAAGCTATCATGATTAAGATTTTGAATCTGCTTTCGCAATTGACTCAACTTGAGCAACATTGAGCCTTCGCGGTAATGTCGTCGCGGTAATGACGTCGCGGTAATATCGTGGAGGCGTTCTGTCAAGACCATACATTTTCCGATAAATGTAGGCATGCGGTGAGCTTTAGAACAAAGAGATTTCTGACCTTTCGTCGTTAAGATCGACATCGAAAATTTTGAAAAATTTCACTTTGCCGCGTTGTTGATCTTGCAACGAATGTATTCATCTTCATACAAATGCATAGGCTCCGCATTGCATCATTTCCACACTTTGTTCCATTTATACACGTACATAATGTACATAACATTATGCAATCTTTCCACTTGACCCAACGATGGACGCCGTTCCGCTCAACTTCACCGAACGCGTCCTCTCGACGCGCAAGTGCTGTCTGGATTTGGATTTGTGTTGTTGTGCTCGTTTTGCCGCTCAAAAATGGAATCAAACGCAGGAGATCAAACAACAAGGATTACATTTTGCCATCGGCACTGCGAACGGAAAGTGGAAGTACGGATTTCGCAATCCCCAGAATCCAGGTCAGGTTCTGTCACTGACCGAACTGATGAAATTCCCAAATGTGACCAATTGGAGAGTTTTTTTAATCTCGATGGTGGACGCTGCGGCAAGCTATGAAGCTCGCTTGCTACACGACGTTGGGAACCTCCAGAATCTGCTCAATTTCGTCTCTTTTCTCTCCAACGAAACTAATCTAGGCCTGCTAGAACGCCATTTTTCCCGCTCAAACTGCTCGAATAGTCTTACGGTCGCCAGTTGGCTTGAACACAGCTCTTTTTCGCACATTTCTGTTGAATTCCTAACGCCCGGCTATTACAGGATCTTGGAGAATCAGCTCTCAAAGCGAAAATCGACGTCTATCGAAGTCGAAAATTGCGCCGAAAGTGCAGAGTTTGTGCAGAGCCGATTGATCTCAGGAGAGCTGAGAAATATTAAAATAATCGACCACGAGTTTCCATCGACCGTACTTGTGCGAATCATTCAGAACGTTCAAGCGAATCCGGCAGACTATCGCAACGACAAACTCAATCTTACGACTTACTTTGACAGCTCGGCAAGCAGATTAATGGACGAAATTGCCGGAAAGAAGCTTTGCAGCTTCCGGCAGCTTTATTACTTTACATTCTGTATACATTCTGGAGAAAGTCGCTGATTTTGCAAGTGAGGAATTTTAACGGTTTTTGGTATCTTTCGAGTTCTGAGCAGATCTGAGGTGTTGTTTTGTGTGTCTGTAATGATTTACGCCTTAACCGGATATAAAGTTCTGTACTGATTCGTGCCTTACATTATATTGCTTCAGTAACAGACAAGTAAATCACTCTTCTTTGTTTTCAGATCAAACGACCCTGTAACGCTTGCAACTAGCTCACTGCAATTGAGGCCACAGATATGACGAAATGGCGGCACTCCGCCCTCTTTGGCTATCCCGCCAAGGGTTTAGACCGGCTCGGCAATCGTCCTATTCTACTTTCCGGTTGTGCTTAAGCACTATTGAAGAGAGAAAAAGATTGTCTACTTCGGTAAGACATAGAATGACCATTTCCTGCGTGGGATCGGCTGTTCCTAGGCAACCGCGACACCGCTACATCATCCCGCAGGATCAGCCCCAAGCTTTTTTGGATGACGGGGAGGATGCTCGCCGATGGCTTTTGAGTCCGGTTAACATCCGCTGCTGACGCTCAAGAGTTGATGCAAACGGCAACCTTATTGTTCCAAGGCTTCAAGATGGCGGTCACTGGCCTTGCTATCTTACATAGGATCAGTTGTATAATAGCACCCTGTGTCAAAAATGTCAGAAAGCTGGTCTTGCAACGCTATTCTTCACGGTTTGCAGCCGCATTGCGATTCTGGGCTCCCGCCACGAACACCCTGTCATTTATTGTTGTATCATCGCTGCACAAACATGGTAACACCCGTTCCCCGTGTCAATCTTTGCACTTTTCATCATTTAGAACGCGGAAACGAGGGAAAAATCAGTTTTCACGACCCGAAAGCATGAACTCCGTGCCGATCGACTTCTGCGAACACGTCTGGGCGACACGCAAGTGTTGTGAAAGACCACACGCATGCATCTGCCTCGAACCTTTGTTCGTCGATCGTAAATGGAACCAAGCGAAAGAGAAGAAGCAGCTTCACTTGGAGTTCTTCATCGGCTCAGTCGCTGGAAAATGGAAGTACGGATTTCGCAACAAGATTGTCAAAAACAACATTTTATCGCTGGATGAACTAATGAAGTTTCCAAATTTGATGACCATGAGGGTTTCGTGGATAGAGGTTAGAGAAGACGAGGATCAAATGTTCTTGAACCACGATGTTGTGGACGTGGAGAAGCTACTGAACTTTGTCTCCTGCCTCTCCAACGAACCGTTTCTAAACATTCAAAAACCCGGACTTCCAGACTCCGACGAAGGGCGCGCAGTCTTCAGATGGTTGGAGGAGAGGAGGTTTTCAGAGCTTATTATAGACCAATTGACGCCCGATTACTACAGAATGTTGGAAATTCAGAAGAAGTCGACTGAGATCACTATATGGGGGATTGAAGGAAGTGTGCCGTTTCTGGAGCGTCGTCTGATGTCAGGAGAGCTGAGACGTGCTAGCCTCTTTGGTGCCTACAAGTTTTCTTCTACCGTACTCGAACAAATCGTCCAGAACGTTCTGGAAGACCCCGAAGATTATAGTAAGAATAAGATTGACATTTTCGCTCATTTTGACGACTCGACAAGAGAGATGATGGATGAGATGGCAGAGAAGAAACTCTGCAGTGCTGAACAAGGCGGCAACGTCTGCTGGAACACGTCACAAACACATAATAAGCACAAGCCGATGATTAGAGTCCAAAACACTCGTGACAATCAATTTAGTCTTATCTGTTAATCGAGTCGTATCTGACAAGGCGTCTTTTGTGTGCTGTTAAAGTGATGTTCAAGTGAAAATGTTAAAGATAAACGCCTCTGTTACAACAAATTGACCTGCAATTGTAATTTTACCATTGGATTGATCATCAATCGTAATCTGAATACGGTTGAGATCCGCTGGAGACGCTCAAGAGTCGATGGAACTACGACATCCTTGTTGTTGTTCTAAAGGCCAATTTAAAGCGCAGCACGGTCGGAGGGATGGACTAGCAAGGGTTAGAAATTCCTCCGGTGGCTCTAAGGTGGATTTCCCTTTGATGTGTGTTGGATACCCGAGAGCGGAGAGTCAAGCGATATTATTCGATGTTCGCTCGTGGTCCGAGTGATGATAACACGCGCTTATATATTGGGTCATAGGGCGCGCGTCTGTTTGCTTTACGACATGGGAGCCGCGGAGGTCACACTCCGTCACAGACTTTCATTAGTGCTCCCGGCGCAAAATTGCAAGACTGCGACTGTCGAGTTCAATACAAGCTGCAGCTGGAAAACAGGCTGCGGCAGCCTCGCAGCCTCACGTTTGCTGCAGCTTCGCGTTTTCGGAGTGTAAATGGAAGGCCGCAGCTCGGGTGACCAAAATGCTGCGAGCTGCGGCTTTTCAACGTAAACGGCTGCTGCGACTCGGAGTATAAATAAGCCTTCTAGGATGCGTGCACTGGCTAAGAGAGCTGTCATGCCTGCTGTCAGCTATCAGGTGTTATCCTTGATATGGTAAAATTAGCTTGTCTGATTTGGGGCTGTTTGAGATCAGCCGAACCGTTATTTCATAATGGGTTGAGAAGTTCTTTGAAACAACATCGTCCATTATTTGATTACTTGTACTCCGTGTTGCGGATGATTTCTAACAGTTGCGCTATTGCGCACGTTCGCTATATTCGTGGCATTGATGATTTCAAGCTGAGAAAAACGGTTTACCAGATGACAGAGGCGCTCATCATCAAAGCCAAGGCTATCCTTGAAACTCAACTCTCCGCTGAAAGTGAGTCAATTTTGCCGTCGTCAAACGTATCACAGTTGCGTGTCGGCTCCTCGAAATGAAACTGGTTATTTCGTCGATAGCGTTCGCAGGCTAGGTTTGACGAAGAAAGTGTGCATGGTGACATCGATGAAGAGGGACAAGACAATTTCATTTTCGAGTGTGATTATTCCGAAGAATGGGAAGTAAAGGTAGTAGTTAGGTTTAAAACTACGTATATCCTTATTTTAGAAGCGAAAGTGTCGTAGAACAGGAAATAAGTTTGTCTCTTTGAGAATTGTCTTTGTAATTGTTAGAATATTTGTTTTTCATTTACTCGTATTAGAGAATAAGTCGGTGGAGAATATGCCGCATAATCCATCGGATGATTGATTGCAGTCTGACCTCCGCACCTCCCACTTTAGTGCCAGCAGACGCGCGCCCTGTAATTTGATAGATAAGCGCATTGTACCAGCATTCGCTGCTTTCGGGCCCCGAGCGAGCATCGAATAAAGTCGCGAGAATCGCGTTTAGGACCGGAGGAATCTCTAGATTCTTGTGGTAGCGGCCCCCGAGTCACAACAATCCCGAACACCCGATGAAACCTTTAAATGTGCCTTTGACTAAACATATATTGATGTAACACCATTTATGTAGCAGAACCAAAAAACAGAATTATAGTGACATGACAAAGGGGTAGGCAAGGCGGCAAGAGCGGAAAAGTGCGAACGAGCGACGGGACAAGAGTCAACACGGATTGTGATTGCGAGAAGGGAGGGCGAGCGATCGGACAGTGCGTGACCCCACGAGCTGAGTGTCGGCCAGCGAGCTGCAAGCTGCGCTCAGCTCATCTGTGAGGTCATTAGAACATGTCAAGTCTTTGGATGATCGACTCGGTTTATGTTTTCTTATTTTCATGAATCTTAAAGAGCACCATACGATCCTACAACACTCCGGAGTAGTTTATATTTATCAAATCAATCAATCTGCAATTAAAACTAGCGAACAAATGACTTCTCCATCATCGCTTTAACGAGTTCATCGACGGTCTCAACGTAAACAAACTTCATTTTGTTCTGAAATTTCCATTTTACAACAACTACAAAGACGCTCTGATACTCACCTTCAACCTTCCGCTGATCTCGCGTTGAACGGAGCCTCGGTTCAACACAGGGAGGACCATTTTTCGAATTCCAGCCTTGTAGGCCGCATAGGTCTTCTCGTAAACTCCACAGATTGGTCGAATGCGCCCAGAAAGGGTGATTACGCCTGTTGTGGCCGCGTCGCTCCTGATGCGTCGATTCGTGAACAACGAAAATAGCGAAAGGAACGTTGCGCAGCCAGCAGAAAGTCCGTCACACTTTGGATACTCCACGGTGAAGAATTTCTGAAAAAACGATAAATTAGAGCTCATGATTAAAACTCAAACTCACCTCAGGAATACGGTATCTTTGAGCATTCGCTCGCAGGTACTTGTACGCAATGTGCACCATTTCTTTTTTATCGCTCGTTTCATTGATAATTCGGCTTTTCTTCGAAAAAGACGCCTGAATGTAGTCAATAAAACCTTTTTCATAAGCATACGCACCAAGCAACGGTGCACCTCCCACGGGCATCTTGCCGTTTATACGGAGCTCCAAAGGGCGGCAATCCCACGTAAAGCGAATAAGTGGTTTTTTGACATTTTTGTCATACATTTTTAAAATTGAAGGACAACTCCGCTTCGGATCCTTTGATTTCTCGGTTTGTTGGTAAAGCTGGCCTTTTAATCTGGTGACAAAATTTCCGAATCCGCGACGGATATCACGGTGGTCCAGAATGCAAGCGAGAGCGTCTTTGTCCAACAGGCGTTTGCAATTTTCCAACCCAAATTCTGCCAAAATTGGCGGCAAAATCTTCTCGTGCAGCACGTCGATCTTCTTCTCGGTCGTTATCGTGCAATTCACCAATTCAAACCAATTACTTGTGTTCTCCATGTACGCATCGCTGATTTGAACGAAGATGACCTTCGAGAAGTCAAAGGGCACCCCGACGAACTCGTCCACAAAAGAATGCCTTCCTGTGTGGTCGATCAGACGCGCGATCATCCTCTTGACCTTCTCGTGCTTGATTTTCTCTGTATTTTCAAGGAAAATGACCGGATTGCAGCATTTGGCCCTCTTCAATGCGGCAACGAGGAGCCCAACCGAGGAGGCCGAGCCAAAAATATCGCTGCGTGTGGTTTCTTTAGTGAATCTGACTGTCTCCACGGGTCTTCCCAGCAATCTGGTGAGCAACTCGATGTGCTCTCGATCGACCGACTCCTCAACTCGGTAAAAACGAAAGTTCTGGAATGAGGCGCGTGGATTCGCCTTTTGGAGGATCGCGTGCTTCGCGGCGAGTTCGATCAATCGTTGCGTGGCGCGGTTAACGTAACTTCGCCTTTCGTTCAGAATCAATCTGGAAACGTTACTCTCTCTTCATCTCGTCCTAATACGCCACTTACTTTGCCTCTTCGACGTCCGGTTTCGCCTCGCAGTAGACGCCCCACGGCAGATCGAGGATCTCTTCGCATCGTCCACTTGTCTTTGTCTTTTTCCGGTTGAACTCGGCGATCAAATCGTCCTTCTGGTCGTCTCCGACTGCGAGCTCCGCGATTCGCCGTAGAATCTTCTTCGTGGAGTTGTATTGACGGATCGGTTCCATTGTCGCGCGGTTGCCAGTTTGCAAGAAAATCGATTCAGAAGTGTACGCCTAAATTTAGGCGCTCGCGCCACGAAGCGAAGCTTATGGTTAGCTAGCATTGCTTTCATTTCATGATGCATTGCCTCGCGAGCGAGATGGATTTGGAATTGCTTGACTAGCAAGTGCTCTGTGGTTGAAAGGTAACGCGTCATCAAAGGGCTCTCATTTTTGACATCAAGGGTTCGAGTTCTCGAGGAAGTAAACTTTAAAACTTTTTTTCATAGCTAAATAGCTCCGCAGACTTTGAAAATCCATAAAATAAAAATAAAAAACAATTTAAAAACGTGAATGAACGCGGTGTTAACACTGTTTAGAGAGTTTAATGGTTTCTGGCTATTGGCCAATTGATTTGCCACTTTACATATAAAAGCCGACGGACCCCAGACAACTGGTAAACGTCGCACGTACGATCATTTTTGGTGTTTGGCCATGTTTCCGAATTGAAGTGAATTGTAAACTCATTCTGGCTCATTCAACGAACAATGCAACCGATATTCTGTATTTGCTGTGTCTCTGTTGCCACGCAAATGGCTTCTTATCAGTACTGAAGCTCGACTACATTGAAATTCAAGTCTTTATTGCTGAACTGCAGCCACTCTAACGCTTCTTGCAAATGGAAGAAGCGAGTTTCGAGCACTCGTAGTTGGTCCACGCGTTGTTGAGCGGAGATCCTTCTTGGTCCAAGCAGTTGTGCGTGATCTAGGGGGAATATTCAATAGCGAATAGCGAATAGCGAGGGAATAGCGAGCGGACACAGAACGCGTGCCTTGGTTCCGCGTTTGCAGCGCCGCTATCGCACTGAGCACGCGATTGCAAGCGGAAAGGACACAATTGGAACAATTTTGCGGTTATTTGCAGTGAGAAAACAGCGCACACAGGTCATTGCGTCAAAATACTATTCTGCTTTGGAACGTGGCCAAACGAGGTCCATTTTGATCCACAGCGCAGGAGCGCATGTGTCAATCGGCTCGTGTAATCGTAGATTGCTACGCTCATACCCCGGACAACGCCAACACAAGGAAGAAAGAAGAAGAGGCGGAATGTACTTGGCACAACGTCTGTAAGTCAGGAATCCCGGACAAAATGTCCAAAAATTTTGTCTTTGGACATTATTTTTGGACACTTTGTTCGGACACGGTTAGTCAGGAATTATGGCTAAACTACTAACGCACTTAGCTTACGAAGAGCTTGGTAGAAGCGCTAGGTGCAAAGCCAGAACGCCATACGCAGCATGTTAAGCTTCTCTCTGGTCTTGTCCTCGGGACCTCCAATTTGTTCAGAACGACCCAGAACACACAGAATTGTAGCCGTTCGACTGAGAAAAGCAAAAAATCGCGTCTGCCAGTGCGCCGCTCCTTCCAAGTCAAATTTGGCGTTATGACATATCCGCGCAATCTGTTACCGCGCAATCTGTTATCTGTTACCAGGAAACTAGGCAAAGTACCTTCGGCTATGCCTAAGTTCAGCTTATTGCAAAGCGTCATCATAGTTTTAGTGCCGGTTTGTCAAAAAGTCGAAAGAAAAGAAGTGAAAAGTAAAAAGCAAAACTGCGGGCTAAATTGCGCGGAAATGTCGCGTCACGGCACGTTCGCTATATTCGTGGCATTGATGATTTGAAGCTGAGAAAAAAGGTTTACCGGATGGCAGAGGCGCGCATCATCAGAGCCAAAACAATCCTTGAAACGCAACTCTCCGCCGAAAGTGAGCTTATGTCAATTTCGCGTTTACTGAAGTAACTGAAGTGTTGCGTGTCGGCTCCTCGAGATGAAGCTAGTTATTTCGTCGATAGCGTTCAGCAGGCTGGGTTTTGTGAAGTCTGTGATCTACAGTAACCTCCAGATAGAGCGGAACGGCGGAATGGTGAGCCCAGACGGGGCTCATCAATCCTCCGCCGTCAACAGCAGGAGCGGCACGGTTGAGAGACCAGCAGCCGCGCTAATGGTTCGCGCCTGTTGGACCAAGAGGTCACAATACAGCAGAGCGGCGAGACCACACCGCCGCCGAGCCGCGACGCGCACCGCAGCTCCGGACCGCCCAAGCGATCCGGAGGCTATATAAGCCGGCATCGCGTGAGCGCCAGGCCGGCCCGTGTACATTCGTGACCGTATTCGTTAATCTCTCGTGAGTCACCGCGTTCAGCAACCTAGGTTGTTAGCCTCTTTCTACTCCCGAACAACGCACTCTCTCAAGACGACTCGCGAACACCACGACGCTCCGGACGTCCCCTAGACGCTCGGAAGTGCCGCAGGCACTCCCCTTACTGTTTGACGAAGAAAGTGTGCATGGTGACATCGATGAAACGGGACAAGACGATTTCACTATCGAGCGTGATGATTCCGAAGAATGGGAAGTAAAGGTAGTAGTTGGGTTTAAAACTACGTATATCCTTCCTTTAGAAGCGAAAGTGTCGTCAGAACAGGAAATAAGTCTCGTGTCTTTGAGAGTAGTTGTTGTTAGAATCATATATTTGTTTTTCCTGTACGTGTCAACGTGTGTTGTCTGTGTTGTTAAACTTGAATTCTGAAAGGTTTTAGTGGTAGGACCCAAAAAATTGCAAAATTAAGTTCTGCGAGTTGGGGTGCAAGTGGAATATCGTTTCAAAGAGCTTTTCGAGCTCTGTCGAATTATGTAAGAAGTTTTGGAAAAAATTCCAGAAAATCGGTGCCAATTCCAGAAAATCAGTGCCTTCTTATGTTACAAATGAGTGGTTTTTGAACTTCTGCCGGGCCTTTTGCTTTGGGACTGAAGTGTTTTACTTGCTACGCAGTGCAACGTCGCTTGACGTGTTACTGCTGCGCCTTTGCGGTGAGGTGATCTGCTGCGCACGGCTTTTCCTCCGTATGACCTGCTGTCAGGTCTCTGGCTGATCGACCCGGTTCATTTCATTTTATTTTTTCTTGTTTTCATGAATCTTAAAGAGATCAATACGATCCTACGACCCTCTGGAGTAGTTTATATCTATCAAATCAATCAATCTGCAGTTAAAACTAGCGAACAAATGGCTTCTCCATCATCGCGTCAACGAGTTCATCGACGGTCTCAACGTAAACGAACTTCATTTTGTTCTGAAATTTCCATTTTACAACAACTACAAAGACGCGCTGATTCTCACCTTCAACCTTCCGCTGATCTCGTAATTCACACAGTCCCAGTTCCATTCAGGAAGGACCATTGTTCGAATTCCAGCCTTGTAGGCCGCATAGGTCTTCTCGTAAACTCCACCGATTGGAAGAATGCGCCCAGAAAGGGTGATCGCTCCTGTTGCGGCCGAGTCGGTCCTGACGCGTCGATTCGTGTAAAGCGAAAATAGCGAAAGGAACGTTGCACAGCCAGCAGAACGTCCGTCACCCAATGGATACTCGACGGTGAAGAATTTCTGAAAAAAGGAAAGCGAAATTAGAGCTCATGATTAAAACTCAAACTCACCGCAAAAACCTCCTCCGGAATACGGTATCGTTCGGCATTCGCTCGCAGGTACTTGTACGCAATGTGCACCATTTCTTTTCTATCGCTCGTTTCATTGATAATTCGACTTTTCTTTGAAAAAGACGCCTGCATGTGATCAATAGCACCTTTTTCAACGGTACCTCCATCTGCACCAAGCAACGGTGCACCTCCCACGGGCATGTTGCCGTTTGTACGGAGCTCCAAAGGGCGGAAATCCCACGACCACGAAAACCTCTCATCTTTGACAAATGTGTCATACATTTCTAAAATTGAAGGACAACTCCGCTTTGGATCCTTTGATCTCTCGGTTGGTCGGAAAAGCAACAGGGTTCTCAATCTGGCGACAAAATTTTCAAATCCGCGACGGATATCACGGTGGTCCAGAATGCAAGCGAGATCGTCTTCGTTGAACAGGTGTTTTTGGTTTTCCAACCCAAATTCTGCAAAAGCGGCGGCAAAATCTTCTCTTGCATCACTTTGACCTTCTTCTCGGTCGTTATCTTGCAATTCGCCAATTCATCGCTAATTTCACTTGTGTTCTCCATGTACAGATCGCTGATTTGAACGAAGATGACGTTCGAGAAGTCAAAGGGCACTCCGATGAACTCGTCCACGAAAGAATGCCTTCTTGTGTGGTCGATCAGCAGCTCGATCATCTTCTTTACTTTCTCGTACTCGATTTTCTCGGTACTTTCAAGGAAAATCACCGGATTGCAGCAATTCGCCCTCTTCAATGCGGCCACGAGGAGCCCAACCGAGGAAGCCGAGCCAAAAATATCGCTGCGTGTGGCCTTTTCAGTGAATCTGACTGTCTCCACAGGTCTTCCCAGCAATCTGGTAAGCAACTCGATGTGCTCTCGATCGACCGACTCCTCCGCTCGGTAGAAACAAAAGCTCTGGACAGAGGCGCGCGGATTCGCCTTTTGGAGGATCGCTTGCTCAGCGGCGAGTTCGATCATTTCTTGCGTGGCGCGTTTACGTAATTGCGCCATGTGTACAGTATCAATCTGGAAACGTTACTCTGTCTTCATACCGCCCTAATTCGCCACTTACTTTGCCTCCTCGACGTCCGGCTTCGCATCGCAGAAGACGCCCCACGGCAGATCGAGGATCTCTTCGAATCGTCCGCCTGTCTTTGTCTTTCTCCGTCGGTTGAACTCGGCGATCAAATCGTCCTTCTGGTCGTCTCCGACTGCGAGCTCCGCGATTCGCCGTAGAATCTTCTTCGTGGAGTTGTATTGACGGGTCGGTTCCATTATCGCGCGTTTGCCAGCTTTCGATTCGAAATCCTATGCTTAAATAAATACTAGCTAGCATCGCTTTCATTTCTTGATGCATTGCAACGCTAGAGTTTTGGTTTTGCGCGTCTTTTCAAAGTTCATCACTTTTGTAAGCGTCATAGCACTTCGTGCTGTGCGCTTCATACCGTACACCTGCGTCACAGCGCTTCGCACTGTCTTGTCCATATTCTCACAATATCATATTGCAGAAATCGAAGAGGACTTCGCCACAACATGAAGCAGAAGCGACGTCCCTCCCCCCCCCCATTGATGCCGATAAAAGTGATGCCTAAGATTGTAATATCCATTCTGGTCTCTACATAAAGTTGGTCCTTTGCTTAATCTAACTGGTACCAGCGAACTGGTCCTTCAACGGCGATCCGTAAGTTGTTTTCCTCAAAGAGCTCTCAGCCCCCAGGTATTCACCTCAAACTCACAACAAACGACTACGCAGTCGATCACCCAACTTCATACAAACAAAAAAATGCTCACGCGCTCGCGTAGCAACCCAACTTTCTTTGTGGCACTATCAAAAGAGAGCACGAACCTAGCCACCAAATCAGTCCCTGCAGACATATTCCAAAGACTCACAACAACACTAGCAAACTTCGAAAACGTTATCACCAATGACGTCACTAAGATGACAGAGGACATAAACAATCTTCAAACAGAGCTATCCATAATCAAAACACCACCAACCTCTGGGAACAGCCCTCTGACCTGCACTGTTGCTGCAACTACACCACCTAACCTCCCCAGCGCGTCAATCGCCACCGTCTGCACGTCTCACGTCTGCAAAATCCTCCACGCCGGCCTCCTCGCCAACAACGCACAATAGCGGTGGCAACAGTACACCGTTTGTAATCAACACCATCGATGACGCTTATGCCAAACCCACCCTACGAAGCTTCACAGGAGAAACCTACGAAAAGTCCACGTTCAATGACTGGTTCGACCGATTCGAAGACTTCATGGATGCGCATCACAGCACGCTCCAGGACTCTGACAAACTCAAAAGACTCAATATCTACCTCGAAGGCAACGCGCGGGACACATTCCAAGATCACGTGGCCTGACGCGTAATTAGGAATTAGATAAATGGTGGAGCGCAACATCGATCGATTCAACCTCACTTGAGCGTGTGCACTAAAGAGCACGTGGAAACGCACCATCAACAGACAGTGCAGAGCTGTCTGGCGTCGTTAGGCGACCGCAGCTCCTAGCAACAGATGACACAAACATGGGTGGTCACCAATTTCTGAATGCTGAACAAAATGTATGCTGTCCGCTAGTAATAAGTGCAGGCAAGTCTCTGCTGCGCATTTTGCGCCACTCAAATCAGTGGAATGACCGCAAAGTAGAAAGGATTTCAACTTGAGCTGAACACAACGCTGAATTTTGGTGTTGAAACACAAAACTGTGGCGAAACTAGATTTGGCGCATCGGCATCCACGAATCTTTTGCAATATATATAGCCGCCTTGGGTCAGTAGTAGAGACGTTCAGACGATCGAATGACGTTCAGTTTTTGAAACCGCAAGGGGCACTGTGGTTCTCAAATAGCCGGATGTCAAGAGTGCTATCAAACAGACGCTCCTTCGTCAGATAGCAGGCATAACAGCTCTCCTAGCGAGTGCCCGCATCCTAAAAAGGCTTTAAGGCCAATTTATTTTCCGAGTTTACGTTGAAAAGCTGCAGCTCGCCGCATTTTCGTCACCCGAGCTGCGGCTCTCCATTTATACTACAAAAAAGCGAAAACGTGCAGCTGCAGCAAACGTGAGGCTGCGAGGCTGCCGCAGCCTCTTTTCGAGCTGCCGCTTGTGTTGTCGACGCAGCTTGAACTCGACAGTCGCAGTCTTGCGATTTCGCACCGAGACCACTAATGAAAGTCCATCCCTCCGACCGTGCTGCGCTTTAAATTGGCCTTTAGAATAACAACAAGGATGCCGTAGTTCCATCGACTCTTGAGCGTCTCCAGCGGATCTCAACCGTACTCAGATTACGATTAATGATTAATCCAATGGTAAAATTACAATTACAGGTCAACTTGTTGAAAAAGAGACGCCGAGTGCGCGCGCTCCAGCGTTTTTTAAAATTAACATGTGAACATCTTTAACAGCACACAAAAGCGCCATGTCAGCAGACCGATTGACAGAAAAGACGCCATTCATTGTCACGAGTGTTTTCGACTCTAATCATCGGCCTGTGCTTATCAAACTTATTAAGTGTTTGTGACATGATCCAGTAGACGCTGCCGCCTTGTTCAGCTCTGCAGAGCTTCTTCTCTTCCATCGCATCCAACAACTCTTTTGTCGAGTCGTCAAAATAAGCGAAAATGTCAATCTTATTCTTGCTGTAGTCGTTAGGGTCTTCCAGAACGTTCTGGACGATTTGTTCGAGTACAGCAGAAGGGAACTTGTAGCCGTCAGGGAGCCTAGCAAGTCTCAGCTTGCCTGACATCAGTCGACGCTCCAGAAATGGCGCGCTTTCTCCGAACTTCCAAATGTTAATCTCAGTCGACTTTTTCTGATTTTCCAACAATTTGTGGTAATCGGGCGTCAATTGGTCTATATAAATTGCGGAAAACTTCTTCTCCTCCAGCCATTTGAAGACTGCGCGACATTCGTCGGAGTCTGGAAATTGGGGTTTTTGAAGGATTAGCGCCGGTTCGTTGGAGAGGCAGGAGACAAAGTTCAGCAGCTTCTCCACGTCCGCAACATCGTGGTTCAAGAACATTGGATGATTACGTCTATTGCCGAAAGCCTTATGTTCATCAAATTTGGAAACTTCATCAGTTCGTCTAGCGATAGAATCTTGTTGTAGCCACTAGGACTGCTAAATCCGTATTTCCATTTTCCAGCCACCGAGCAGATGAAGAACTGGAACGGATGCTCCTTCTTCTCTTTCGCTTGGTTCCAGTTTCATTTTTGCAGCATTTTCCTTTGACTTAAGGTGACTTAAAGTGACAAACAACTGATCCGATCGATGTAAGATAGCAAGCATGACGAGCTCCTGGCGAGCACCCGCATCCTAAAAGCCATGTCACAGCGGCCAGATGACGCCGTTAACTGGTAGCCTCAGGCTTGTTCTGTCAAGACCATACACTTTCCAATAAATGAGGACTTCATCAGTTCTTAATCAACCAACCAACCTTAAGATTGAAATTAAAATCTCGAAAAAATCACTTTGTCGATCTTGCAACGAATGTTGCATCGCGAACAGCTGCACAGTTTCGAATTTGCGCGTGGGCAATTCTTGGTGACAAAATCCACAAGAACAAAATAGGCGACTGCACAACGACGAATAGAGCGCAATACAAATGAGACCATGAGAGTGAGGCTCCTCGACCGCAAGACAAATGAGTGACTCCGCGGAACAACTTAACTAAAAGACGCCAACGAAGTAACGAAAAGAAGAAAGTGGAAATACGAGTGGAAATTGGCAGCGGCAGCAAAGAAAAAGGAATGGCGCCCGCCGACAAAACGACCAATCGGACGACCACAAAGGAGAGACGAACTCGTGAAGTCCGAAGTCAGCGGTAGCAACAACGCGCAAGCAAGAGCATTATTGCTTTCACAAATAAAATTAAGTTAAGTTAAGCAATTCCAACCGGTCATAGAATGAGTGATCGGAGTCTGACCTCCGCACCTTGCAGTGCCAGCAGATACGCGCCGTGTGATTTGATAAATACGCGCATTGTACCAGCACTCTGTACCTTCAGGCCCCGAGCGAGCAACGAATAAAGTTGCCAGACTTGCATTCAGGGCAGGAGAAATCTTTTGATGCTGCTCTGCTCAACTGTTAGGTACGTGTCATTAGTAATTGTAAAGTCCTTGGCTCATCGATCTGGTCATTTCATTTTAATCTATCTTAATTTTAAAGAGAACCATACGATCCTACGACACTCCGGAGTAGGTTATATTTATCAATCAATCAATCTGCGTGAAAACTAGGCGAACAATGACTTCTCCATCATCGCTTCAACGAGTTCATCGACGGTCTCAACGTAAACGAACGTCATTTCTCTGAAATTTCCATTTAACTACAACTACAAAAAGCGCGCATTTCTCACCTTTAACTTCCGCTGATCTCGTTCTGAA
>MQUG01001630.1:0-14247 GCA_007213375.1 Steinernema feltiae | reverse complement strand
GAAAATTCACTAGGCAAACCCTGCGGCAGCTCCTAGGCACTTAGTAGGAAGCCTGCCGAAGTACGAAGCCCAAGATTGCTCGGCGCCAAGTTGTCCAGCGCCAAGTCGGCGGCGCCAAGTTGTCCTGCTTTGCCAAACTAAACAAAACTAAAAAATCCAATTTCTAAACTCTTTCGACTCAAAACTAAACAACCCATAAAACGGTAAAGAAGATTGTTTTAAAGTGACCATGATCTTCTAGCTGGCTTTCTAGGTAGTCTCAAGCCGCTAAAATTTAAGTTTAGTTGCCTTATCGTATTGTATTCATGTATTCATGGTAAAATTGGATTCAATGGAAAAAAAGGTTACCGTACCACACCTATGCTTACCTATGCTACCGTATCTTTGTACTTTTCACTTCTAGGCGGTGTCTATGTATTAGCTTCAAACTCCTCCCAACTCAAAGTCCGTCGTCATTAGTTATACATTTAATTTCTGTCCCAGTTGTGGCTAGCTACCAGAGCTTTCTTTGGCTCTTCATCAGTTCGTTGTTCCCCTCTTACCACAGCGCATTCCCATTTAGAATTCCCTCTCAGGAAGCGATGAACAACTCGACCATCTACGGACATGAATTGTTCGGCCGAGGAACTCCAACTACAATGGATCGGCAGATGGGTGTACTCATCATTACCGTAATCCTCTCGTTTTTTTGGCTCTCATAAACTCTGCTCTTCTAGCTCTCGGTATTTCAACTCGTCAGCGGTGCGTTCACCCTCTACGTCCTCGTCAATATGCGCATTTTCCGAAATCCTTTTGGGGTGATTTGCGCGGTCAGGACCAGCGTGGAAATGCTCGCCAGTCTGCTTCATACCGCCTACTCTGGTCCTGTGACGATCACGTATGTCTCCAGCTCTCCAGGCTACAGTCTAGCCAGCTCGATTTCAGACAAATCAACGCATTTCCGCCTGTTGTGGCGATGGCAGTCGGCTACTTCTCCTACGCGCTGCTGGGAATCGCTTGTATGCTGCACGTCAACCTCTCGCTGAACCGCTGCGTCGCCGTCTACTTTCCAATCCACTACAGATTCATCTTTTCGGACAAAAACTGCAAATTTCTGATTGCCTTCGATGTGGTCATAATGAGCTTTCTGGCTTCCTTGTTCTACAGTAAGCAGGTCTTGTTTATCTTGTTTAAATTGTAAGCGTTCTTCAGTTGTTCCCTGCAACGCAATGGGCTACAGCGCCTCCCACCTCGGCTACATCATCCTCGACTGTGCCGATGGGTCGGAGCGGCCTTTCCCCATTGGCACTGTTCTCAACTTTATCTGTCAGTACGCGCTCTGTTTTGGCGCTATTACGGTCGACATGGTATCGCTGGTGAAAATAGCAATCGTCAATGTGAGTGATTGGAGAAGCTGACCGATCGTAGGATCCAAAAAAACGCAAAACAAAATTATGAAGCAGGACAACTAAGCACCATGATGATTCGCTAGTGTAGTGTTAGATGACGAAAACTACGCTTAGGCTGCGTGTTAGGCTCAGCATACGCTGACTGTCGTAGTCTTTTAGCCTAGTATTTTGGTTTACCAGGCTTCATGGGGCATAGCTAGCCAAGTGCCAGGTTGCATACCTAACGTGCAGAAAAGGGCATTATAATTTCAGCGTAAACGCCAACGTCTCCAAGACGCAAAGTTCAACCGAAACGTCCGATTCTTCGCGCAGAGCGCTTTCCAAAACTTTCCGATGTTGCTCCACGTTGTCTTCATGTCAATCACTCAGTATTCCACAGCGCACGACATGGAAATTCATCGGATTTTGACCTTTTTGCTCGGTCGTCTCGCTGATTTTATCAATTCGTAGGCGCTCATTTGTATTTTGACGTCCATGAGCGCAGTTTAGGACCACGATAGTGCTCTTCAACCCTGAAGCATGGTCGTTCCTGAAGAACAAGTGGAGATCGAACACTGCGAGCGTGAGCACCGCCAGCTTGTGAGACGCAGAACCATATCAAAGGCTTGTTAAACGCTCAGGAGTCTCCAGTGTCGTACAACTGCAAAGTCTAATAAAGCTCCTTGTTCAGCAAGTTTCATTGAATTGTCCTTTTTGGCATTAAAAAACACGCGTGGTCCTGTTTACAAGCAACGCAGAGAACATGTTTACCATTTCGCAGGTCAGAATTTGGTCGACAAAGCCCCGGAGATCTCTGCAAACGCCGCCGATTCGCTTCCATCGGAACAATGCGGACGCGTTCTGCGCGAAAATATGTTTGTGCGCGGAAGCTTTGACCTGCGCGCCTCAAATACGCTCCGGCAGAGCCTCAATCAAGCCTTCAGCCTCAGTTCCATCGTCCAGAATGTTCACCAAACTCGTCCTCTTCACCGCGCTCCTCGCAGCGGCCTACGGATGCTCGCCGTGCCACGACCACTCGCCCCGAGATCGCTACTGCCGCGCCAAATGGGGTATTTGGCTCCTTTCAGGCCTCGGCTAATGACATTTTAGTCGCTCTGCTCAGCATCGAGGCGGTCGTCGACCTCGGCTCGGAGATTGAGATCACCGCCCGGGTCATCCTCCTCTTCAAGGTAGTTCGGGGCTCGGTGGCTGTTCTAGAATGCGCTTTCAGGCCGGAGGCCTCAGCATCGGCGCGGTGGTGAAGATTCGAACGCCCAAGAACGACTGCGGAGTGCACGGACTTCAGATCGGCAAGATCCTCCTGCTGAGTGGAGACATCGACGTCGCCGGGCTCCTCTCCATCGACCTCTGCGGCCAAGTGCAGCTGAAGGAGTGGCTCCTGGTCAACCTGGACATCAAGCTCGCCCTGCTCGGAGGGCTCTGGAACAACTGCCACAGCGGGAAGCGCAGTGCACTCGCCGCCCAATGAGATTCGCAAACGCAAACGATGATATTTTCGGGAATAAATGGGTGGTCAAGTTCCTTTGTGAGAAGGTCTGATTTGAGGTCGATTTTGACAAAAGTAATTGTTTTTGGGAACGTGTTCTGCCCTGAGCTTATTTTCCAAATGAGTGATGTAGCAAAGTTTAACAAGGGTGCTTCAGGCTTCCGTGCTGCCAAAAGCTGGAACAGAGCATTTGGGTAACTGCTATGGTTATATCCATGCAAAACAGTTCGAAAAACGGCGACTCTGAGGCAAGAATTTAAAACAAGAAGAACAAGTTAAGCAATTGATTCCAGGACTTTATTACAGGAATTTATTACACTTTACAGTTATATGACACAGACGACTCATGAGAGCTTAGTAAGCCTTTGATATGCTTGTAGCAATTCCACACCGTATATTCGAAAAAAACGAACTTCATCAGAAACAACGCTGCCAACACGGCTAATATGATAAGGGAGCGTCTTACTTCACCGACTGAAACACAAAAATCAGCATCAGTTAACGTATCAAAACGAACTTGTCTCATTTTCCAACTGAGTGAGATCTGGTTTGATCTGGTGCAGCAGTACAGCCACGAGTCCTAAGGCGAAGAGCACTATCATGATACCCTGAAGATTGAATTTGTGTTTGAGCTAAGAGAGGAAGACCAACCTGCAGGACTATGAGGGGAATGAGCATCTTGGGCTTGTTGCTTCTTGCACCGCCGATGGCGCACCCAGCTGGAATGATGAAAAATACAACTATGACCAACGCGTACAATCCGTCTCCCACCGTTAGCGGAGCACCTTTGCTAGAATCTGCCGAATTCAAGATTTTTCCAAGATTAGCAACTCCGCTCAGGATGTAGAGGACCGCGATGACAATAGTGCCAGTCTAAAAGCACTCTCAGCCTACGGTCAGACTACGGTACTTGCCTTAATGTGCATGCACGCGCACAGACAGCGATCGGATGCGTCCATCTTGATGACGGAAGGCGAAGAACAACGCCAAAACTCATTTATGAGGAGACCCGGGAAGACGGCGATTGCGCAATTTTGCGCGTCCTAATGCAGCCGCCGCACATGGCGCTGCGAAATCAGGTTTTCATTGACGAGTGACCTTCTGAAGAGTGCTCCCGGTGCACACCTTGTGTACTAAAACACAACTGCGTTCAAAACGGTCACAAATGGCGGGATTTGGAATGAATGCTCTATCCGCTACCACTTGGACGTCAAAGTTAACAAAACAAAAACAGGTCACATGAACTTCACTTCCAGCTGCTGAGCTTTCAATTCGAATCCGAGGTCCGTCGGGACTGCTTGAAGCACGCCTGTTTTTTCTAGGTTTCTGGGATGCTGCTGCCTTCATTGCAATTACACAAATCTCTCTTCACATTGGGCTGTTTGCAATCTGTCCTCGCGGTTTTAAAGTCGGTATTTATTGATTTAAAGCTTATCTTCCGGCATTTTGCTTCAACACAGGTAATGCATCAAATTCAACGTTCCATTGATGTGAACACAGGTCGTCTTTCAGCTTTTGTATCGCTTGACAAACGAAATTGACCGACCATTTATTCCCAAAAAAATATGCGTAATCAAATAAACAACATTGGGCAACACAGCGCTCATTTCAGATCTGCTTTAACAGCGCCAGCAACATCGACTGCTAGAGCACGTGGTTTGCATGGGCATGGCTCGTATGTTCCTCCGAGTAGAGCAAGTCTGATGGCCAAATCGACCTGGAGCCACTCGCTCGCCTGCACTTGGCCGCAAATGTTGATCGTGAGGAGACCGCCAACGCCGACCTGGCCGCTCAGCAGGATCAGTTTGCCGACCTGAAGTCCAGTCACTCCACACGCAGCAGAACTATTCGGCGTTCTGATTTTCACAATTGCGCCAACACTGAGGACTCCGCCGGTCTGAAAATGAGCTTTAAAGAAACATTTGACCTCGTAGAGACTACCTTAAAAGCAACGATGACCTTGACGGTGTACTCGATCTGAGAGCCAACGTTAGCTTTCGCCAGGATTTGGACAAGAGCAACTGAAAATGCATTAGCGTACGCTCGAAATGAGCCTCATACCCCAGTCCGAGTTGCAGTAGCGGTCTCTTGGCGTTCCGAAGAGACAAGAGCATCCGGAAGCTGCTCCGAGAACAGCGGCGAGGAGGAGAATTTTGGTGAACATGGTTGATGATGAAAAGAGGCTTCAGGGTTGACTGAGGCTCGTCAGCATCGTATTTATGCGGCGGAGGTCAAAGCACCCGGGAGCAAACATGTTTTCACCAGAAAATGCGCCTTCGTGGAAGCGAATCTGCGGATTCCGCGTTGAACTCGATTGCTAGCGAGGTTCTGTTTGCGCTGTTGCATTATTCGACCAAATTTCGCGCATTTGGCGCTCGCAAAGCCTGAAAATCATAAACACGTGGGAGTACAGGGAACATGGATTAAAACCGCCTAGCGCCGATGCTCTAATATCGTAAACACGTGGGAGCAAACCCCAAATCGCTGCAAACTTGAAGCTTGAACTGGCTAGCACTGCACTATGACGACGACGCAGTGGTAAACAGTGCTGTTCTCATTAAAAACAATTTCTGCAAAAGGCGATTTCGTGATTTTCGTGATTTCTGTGTCATTGCAAACAAGTAGGACAAGTGCTAGCCCCAAACCGCAACAAACGTCTGCTTGAATGAGCTAGCAATGCAATATGGCAACGATGCAGCTGGGAACAGTGTCCTGCGCTACAAAATCAGAAACTGATTGCGTCTACCTTGCAGCGTGTCACTCCTGAATAGAAATGTTTGACCCTCTCTTGGCGGAGCCCCAAAACTCAAGTCCGCTTTTTACGATCACTCAGTTGCGGAGATCCTGATCAGGTGGAAATCCGATGAAACGCGCTCGAGAAGGCACAATATAAGCGCCTCTTTCGGGTCTGTATGCGCCAAAACCGTTAGTGCTAAAGCAATACGAGCTGAACGTTTTCTGGAGGTCAACAAGCTTAGAAACGCGCTGAAGCTTTGCGCTGAACTCAGCATAGCCCACGCTTAGGGCGCGCTATGCTTGGCTATTTCGTTTACCAGGCTTTGCAGAACAAACTTTTGCCTGCGTGGGATCTTTTTGCCTTCTTGACGCTTATTTTCAGCGTGATTTCAGTGCTATTAGAGCGTTTTTGCTCAATTCTTGTTGTTGCTCTGAATGTGTGACATGTGATCTCAGCAGCACAACGATCAACCCGGAAACCATTACGTTTTGAGCGACTTAAAACCAAAGCTTTATTCAGATCATTAGTCTCATTCATTCAGCTTTGAACTCTTATTTTACGGTTTACAAGGACAGGGTTCGTATGTTCCTTTCAGGAGTGCAAGTCTGATGGCCAAATCGACCTGGAGCCACTCGGTCGCCTGCACTTGGCCGCAGAGGTAAATCGAGAGCAGACCGCCAGCGTTGACCTGGCCGCTTAGCAAAACGGTCTTTCCTATCGGGAGTCCCGTTACTCCGCAAGTCCCCGGATTATCCGCGGTTGTTATTTTCACAATTGCGCCGGCTTGAAAAACGCCGCCCGCGGTCTAAACAAGTATTTTTAGAACTGAAAAGAACTAGGCACCTTAGGGTACCTTAAAGACGGTGAAAACCTTAACGGTGTACTCGATCTTGTTGAAAGGAACGTTGGCGACTGCGATAATTTCGACGAGACCAACTAAAAATTGATGACTAAACGCGTAAATAACCGAGCAATACCCCAATCCGAGTTGCAGTAGCGGTCTCTTGGTGTTCCGAAGAGACAAGAGCATCCGGAAGCTGCTCCGAGAACGGCGGCGAGGAGGAGAATTTTGGTGAACATGGTTGATGATGAAACGAGTCTTCAGGGTTGACTGAGGCTCGTCAGCATCGTATTTATGCGGCGGAGGTCAAAGCACCCGGGAGCAAACATGTTTTCACCAGAAAATGCGCCTTCGTGGAAGCGAATCTGCGGATTCCGCGTTGAACTCGATTGCTAGCGAGGTTCTGTTTGCGCAGTTGCATTATTCGACCAAATTTCGCGCATTTGGCGCTCGCAAAGCCTGAAAATCATAAACACGTGGTAGTACAGGGAACATTTGGATTAAAACCGCTTGGCGCCGATGCTCTGATACCGTAAACACGTGGGAGCAAACCCCAAATCGCTGCAAACTTGAAGCTTGAACTGGCTAGCACTGCACTATGACGACGACGCAGTGGTAATCAGTGCTGTTCTCATTAAAAACAATTTCTGCGAAAGGCGATTCTCAAGATTTCGTGATTTTCACCAAATTTCGCGCACTTGACGCTCTCAGAACTGGAATATCGTAAACATGTGCAACCAGCGAGCGTAAAGACCAATTTATAGAATGGCAAAAATTGACGAAAGGGGTCACAATTTGAACGTTAATTGTACAGCAATGTCCAAAGTGCGCCAATTGTTCGAGGTGATTTCTAATTTGTCAGATCGAGTTTCAGGGACCTTGATTCCGTCTCAGCGAATCGCCGAATCGCAAAGTCTAGCGCGTTCAAATCCGGGGAATTCAATTCAAAGATTCTCTTCGCCCAGAATCCCGGGAGATTGGCTTCGCATCATTTGGTGGTCCTCTAATGGGACAGTCTTGCAACAGCCTCCAATTAACGTTCTCCGAGTCTCCCAAAGACTAGTAGTTTGCAAAAGCGAGCCAGTGCAGATCGCCTTGTCCTGTACTTACTAGAACTGAACTTTTAAAGATTCAACGATAACAGTTGCTTTCATGCTAGTGCGTCAGAACTGAAAAAATCCACAAATTTCAAGTGATTTCACCCCCGATCACCTAAAAACATTGACCTTGCCTTGAACGTCTCTGTGACACTTTTCAAATCCCGTCGGGACCAATCGGCTTTTACTTGTTAAACTTAAACAAAACTGACTGTTTTCACTCATTTCAACCGCTTGTTATCCACATGACTTCTGGCTCTAATTCGACTAGTCGCAACGTTGTTAAATGATGACTGATCAACGAAGTTACGTTCTGGACCTTTTGTTCTGTTTTTTGACGAATAATTCCAAGAAAACGGCATTAGTTGCGCGTTGTTTAACTGAATTGAAACTGTTTTTAAAGCTTTTGTTATTTCCTTGAATTCTCGGGATCTCGATACATGACTGGACAATTGAATAAAGACCTACAGTAGTCTGAAACGAGACAGATTTGCGCATTTGGCTGATTTCAGAGCTCTAGCTCTAGTGGTGCTGCTATGGAGCTCTACATTTTCCGTCCTCAACGCTGGGATGAGCTGTACAACTGTTCACGCTATCTCAGCGACGAAGAATGGGCGCTGGAAGGCCAGGCGAACACTCCACTCGGCTACTGGTATCTGATAACTGGAATCATCTACATGGTAAGCTCGAATAGAGCCGTTTTTTTCAACAGAACTCGCCTAGATTCCCTACATCCCGTGTTTGCGCGTGATGCTCAAACCGGACCTCATCAAACACTCATGCTACAAAATCATGTTCTTTCTGGGTCTGATCGACTTTTTCACGCTCCTCATCAACGGAGTGCTCACCGGCTGGCTGACCATCAACGGAGCCGTTTTCTGCAGCTACCCACGGCTCATCTACATCACCGGATCGTTGGCGCTAGGCTCCTGGTGTATGGCGTGCATAACTTGCGGTCTTCTCGCCTTCAATCGCTGCATGGACGTGTGGCGGCCGAAGTTAATGATCACGCTGTTCGCAGAGCACCGCACCTACTACTGGCTCGTCGTTCCGATCCTCTACTTTCTCTGCTTTGTCCTCTTCACGACACCGGTTCTTTACACTTCAAAGGCGTACGCGTGGTTCTTTGATCCCTATTTTGGAACACCAGAAGCGGTCGTCCCTATCGATCGATTTCAGGTTGAACCACCCGCAGAGATACTGTAATACGAGCGTATTTTCAGTTTATGAACTTTCCGCACTCAATCAACAACATCGTTGTGGTCGTCACGCTTTTCTCTCTCTACGTCTTCCTCTCGCTCGCGCTCTGGTACAAGACGCGCACGGCACAAAGCGCCGCAATGTCGACAATCCAGAAGCAAATCGTCATTCAGTCCTGCTCGATCTGCGCGTTCAACTTTGTCGCCGCCATCATCTACGTCTATATGCAGTTCTTCTCGTGCAGCATGGTGTTCGTGGTCATCGGTCAGATGACCTGGCAAGCGAGTCATGGTAGAGATGCGACCATTTTGCGCTGTTTGTGATGAATAACGCGTTTAGGAGGACCGGCAATCGTCTACCTCACCATGAACAAGACCATCCGCCGTGGTGTGATCGCGCTCTTGATGCCGAAACGCATTCAACGACGGATTTATGATACTACGCTTCACACTCACGAAATACAAAGCAGCAACAAGAACAACACTTTGCATTAGAGTACCAAGACTGGCTCTAGGGCCTACCATACCAAACGCATACCAATAGTAAGGCCTTCTACTACTATCTATCGACCTCTCCGAGACCTAATACCTACTCTATACCTACTCTCCCCATGTTCACCTGTTGCACCATGAGGATGAAGTCACATTTGTCAAATTGTCGTATTTTGTGTCACATTTGTAATTAATTGATATGAAAAATAAACGGTTACTAATTGAAGTAGAAAACCAAAAATCTGATGGCCGTTCCTTGTATCTAAAGCTGACATCTACATTTCTAAACTCTAGGGCGCGGAAAAGGCTTCCCCGGGAGGTCAAACACCTGTGGTCCTGTTTACAAGCAACACAGAGACCGTGTTTACCATTTCCCAGGTCAGAATTTGGTCGACAAAGCCTCGGAGATCTCTGCAAACGCGGCCGATTCGCTTCCGTCGGAACAATGCGGACGCGTTCTGCGCGAAAATATGTTTGTGCGCGGAAGCTTTGACCTGCGCGCCTCAAATACGCTCCGGCAGAGCCTCCATCAAGCCTTCAGCCTCAGTTCATCGTCCAGCATGTTCACCAAACTCGTCCTCTTCACCGCGCTCCTCGCAGCGGCCTACGGATGCTCGCCGTGCCACGACCACTCGCCCCGAGATCGCTACTGCCGCGCCAAATGGGGTATTTGGCTCCTTTCAGGCCTCGGCTAATGACATTTCAGTCGCTCTGCTCAGCATCGAGGCGGTCGTCGACCTCGGCTCGGAGATTGAGATCACCGCCCGGGTCATCCTCCTCTTCAAGGTAGTTCGGGGCTCGATTGCTGTTCTAGAATGCCCTTTCAGGCCGGAGGCCTCAGTATCGGCGCGGTGGTGAAGATCCGAACGCCCAAGAACGACTGCGGAGTGCACGGACTTCAGATCGGCAAGATCCTCCTGCTGAGCGGAGACATCGACGTCGCCGGACTCCTCTCCATTGACCTCTGCGGCCAAGTGCAGCTGAAGGAGTGGCTCCTGGTCGACCTGGACATCAAGCTCGCTCTGCTCGGAGGGCTCTGGAACAACTGCCACAGCGGGAAGCGCAGTGCACTCGCCGCCCAATGAGAATCGCAACCGCAAACGATGATATTTTCGGGAAATAAATGGATGGTCAAGTTCGTTTGTCAGAAGGTCTGCGCTTGTCAGTTCAACGTTCAGCGTAGCAAAGTTCATTTAGAGTGACTACATTTAATCCTAAAATGGGAGTTTCTAGTAGTTCCTGCACCTAAGGCCATGAATAGGTTGCTGCTGGGTCGGGAGACAAAGTGGTCGCTGAGCAGGGCTCGTACGTTCCGTTCAACAGCGCGTGCACGACTTCAGGCGTCACGTCCTTCCACTCGTTCCACGCTTCAATTGATCCACAAATATTCATCGCCATTTCGCTGTCGAAGCCGTTCAACAGGTATTCCTTCCCCACTTCCAGCCCCTCAACTCCGCACGCCGACGACTGACTCATTGTTGTGATCTTGAAGGTTTTACCTGCCTTGGCTGTGCTGTTTATTGACTGAAAGGACAGGTTAAACAGGCTCTCGGACGTTCAATTCGGTGCCAAAAGACCCAAAATCTCAATTTTGACTTACTCTGAAAACATCAATTGTGGTCGCCGTGTAGACTCGTTGTTCAACGTTGTAATCAGAGTCATTCGTGAGAATCCGGAAGATGCCGACTGAAAAGAGCTTCTAGAGCAGCGCTGAAAGTCACAATCTCACCCCAATCTGACTGGCAGAACCGTTCTTGTGAAGTCATTGGGATGCACGTGCATCCGAGGCTCACTTTCAGCAACAGAGCAAAGAACAGGAGACAACGCAACATAATAACTAGTGTTTGGAGTTGAAGTCGGCCTGTTTGCGCGTCTTTTAACCATACCAGAAGGTGATCACAGGGCGCGAGGGTAAACATCGATGAGTAATCAAGGAACGATTTTTGCTCCCACTTGATCAACAGGGGAGAAACGAGTAGTCAACTGCTACAACAAGTCCAGAAGATGGTTGTTTCGAAAATCAGATTCTCACAATTGAGTCGTGTTCTTTGATCTCTAATTGCCCTTAGAGAAATGTCAAAAATAGCTCCGGTTTGCTCATATGCTCATAACAATAGCTCATATAGAACGTGTGTGTGCAAGAACATACAAATAGCGTTTATAAAAAACACTTTTTCAGACAGTCCAAAGACAAGCCGCAAAAGCTCAAAAACTCTCAAATTCGCTCAATTTTCGCTAGAATACAGATTTGGTCTTGCAAAGCCGTTTAGACAAATAGCGTTTATTGAAGATAGACATTTTCTCAGGCAGTTCCTGTCTAGCTGCTCGGCACAATTTGAGCAGAAGCAGCTCCACCGACTGAAGTTCACGGGCATGGCTCGTAGCTTCCCTCCAACAACGCGGTCTTGATGTCAGGGTCGACGCTGCTCCACTCGGTTGCCTGAATTTGGCCGCACAGATTCATGATCATTCCTTTGTCGTAGCCTCCGCTCAGGAGATACTGCTTGCCGACTAGCAGCCAATCAACTCCGCACGCCGCCGATTGGTTCGTTGTTGTGATCTTGACGCTCTTTCCCTGTTGGGGAATGCCGTTTTTAGCCTAAAATAACGACAATCCGCGGCTGTCTTGTGGTCATTTAGCTCACTTTGAAGACAATCACAGCTCGAGCGGTGTAGACCAGCTTCATTGAATTGGTATTTGAGGTCTTTGCAGTGATTTCGAAAACTCCAACTGAGACACAAAGGTTCATTTGTTGTTTGAGGAGAACGTACCCCAATCAGAGTCACAGAACAGTTCCTGCGGGGGCCTGAACAAGCAGGAGCATCCGCAGGTGATGCCCAGTAGAGCAGCGAGTAATATGAGGTTTCTGAACATGACGTCTGACTGAACAGGTCTGTTCAAGGCGCTTTTATGCGTTGCGCAGATTAGAGCTGCCTGTCGTAGCAAACTTGTTGAACATCAGGATTTGCGTGTTTTAAAGGACCAAAAGTTAAAATGAGAGATCTACAATGCCCGGATTAAAGTTGTTGTGCGTAAAGCGAACGAATACAACGAGAATTGAATCTGATCGATCTTGCAGCGAATAGGTTCATGTTGTCTCAACGAAGCTTCTCTCTTATGTTAGTATAGTCTATTTCACCCCTAGCCCTCCCCTAGGGGGCTTTACATTTACTAAAAATCATGGGTCCTGAGGCGATTGATTGTGATCTAATGTGCAAGATACGGTCGTATTTTGACTGACTATGTCAGAATCACGCGAAACTGCCGGAAATAGCGAGAAACCAGTCAAGAACAGTAATGAGAGTCTCTTCGAGGGGGCGATTGTTTTCGCAATTCTTTCTGCGATTTCTCGGCCGTTTAGCCTCAATTCTGTGTTTCCACGGCTTTTCTAGATCAATTCGGGGTCGCGAAGAACTCTCATGCCATCAGAATTACGTGAAAAGGCCAAAAAATGCTCGATTGGATGAAACAAGCACATACAGCTACAGTTGACAGCCGAGGTGCGCGCAATCATTTCGCTCCAGGACCCACCGTTTTCAAGCACCCCCCTAAATTCCAGTGCTCAAAAATTTTGGTCACCGCCAAAAATTCTGACTTCACCAAAAATTCCGTCGTCCCCGATATAGTCTTTATGCGAAATTTCACTTTGATCGGACAACAGACGTCATTCATGACGGTGTCCCTTTAACCGTGAGTCCGTGAGTGATTTTTTTCTATCTCAAACGTGTGAAAGCGCAACGCGTGACCTCAGAATTGCGTAAAATTGGTTAATTCAAGGTCAAAAGCCGCATTGCATTCCACAAACTAACGACTAAAAGACGAGCGCATTCGACAACAATAAGTTTATTAAATCTTCTAATTTGATATGGTCGATACGAGAGGAATTCAATAGTTAAAGAGATCGGATATTTCAAAACAACATATTAGTCAACAATCGATAGCCGAAAACGGCGCTTGGTTTGAGCCACAGGATGTAGTGAGCGTAGAATAAAGCCATCCAGAATAATTGAACCAGGATAGCCCAGCTAAAGGGGAAGTTCACAGGTCTCGCTTTCGTCTCGAAACGACCAGTCTTGTAGTAGTCGTCCAGTAGTTGGTCTTTTTCTTCGTACCTCTCGTAGAGCCACTTCTTCAGAATCTTCTCATCTGCCAACGCTGGATCGGTTTTGTAGATGCGATAATGAATCGCTACGGTAGAATCATTGTTGGGCCACTCGCCAGTCATCGCTTTGCCCAGGTCCACGACTTCTCCGCGAGGATACCCAAGAGTACAGTCGACAATGTACTCAATCGGGTTTGCGCGACCTTCCTTGGGTCCACACTCCGAGAGTACAGTATGAGCTGCGCCAGATCTTGGGTGAGCACAGTGTTTCAACGGTTTCAGACCATTCTTCTCAGCGAACCGAGCGGCAGACTCTTTGATCAAGAATAACCGCGAGCCTTCGGGATACATAACAACGCATCCGTAGTCCTGACTCCAGTAGTGCTTCCTGAGGTGTTCTCCAAAGGTTTGTAGTACGTTGGCACGCTTCGAAGCACCTCCATTGACGAAAAAGTTACCATGGGTGGTCCACATGAGGCCGAGAGGCGTGTACTTCCAGATGTTGTAGATAACCCAGAGGTACTGTAACAGACGGAGAAATTGAGAGAATTACGCGCACTAACGACTTACTCTTCCGGTCAACGATTGCTTATTGTGCATGGCGGTCATGATGATGAAGTGGTCCACAAGTCCGAGATGATTGGCGAGGAAGAGACATCGCTTGTCGGAGATTGCCGAAATGTCGTCTCCATATTCAACGACTGAAACACGTGGAATTCATATGATTACATTGTATAGATGTACTTTTCTTATCGCTAAAGTCAATATATCCTCCACGCTTGCGCCATCAATCGTTTCTGGCTTGTCGAGCAGCGCGGGCCCGAAGATGTCGAGCAGTTGTTGCGGAGTGTAAAAGCTCAAAAAAAACACTTTCTAATGGGTTTTTGAAAATTCCACAGATTAT
>MQUG01001629.1:0-10332 GCA_007213375.1 Steinernema feltiae | reverse complement strand
TGACGTGTACGATTACGGTATGTTTATAAAAATGGCAAAAAGGGCTTATTTCTGAAGCGCTAAGAGCACATGCATACATGAGCGTGAGTTCTGTGAGCTGGACATGCGCATAATTAAAATAAGAACATTCTTCAAAGGGCTCCAAAGAGGTTTTTTCAAGTCACAACAAGGTCGACGACTTGAAGTTTCAAGGAATAATTAATTTTCAGAAGCATTGAAGCAAAGGGGACGACGCTCTTCGTTCGCTACAAACAACACGCAACATCTTAAAAGGACAAATGCGCCCTTCAAACTATGTCCAGCTCGGAGAATAGAGTCGCGGAGGATAAAAAAGGGCGTATGTTGTTTGAATCGAACAGCGTTGTTTTGTAAGTTTATACACGCTTTCTCGGTGGGTGACAGCTCAGCGCCACGATTAACTACGAAGCCTGATATGCCAAACTCTAGGCTTAAATACTAAAGCCTAAGCCGAGTTTAACGCGCAGCCTCAGCTTCGTTCTCTTTATCTAGTCGTTAGAAGCTTGCGCCGAGTCATCCCAGCGTCGAATTTTACGCTTTTTTCTATCAAATAAACACTTTGGCGTTGCTCCAAATCAAACGAATTTTCAACGCGTGGTATAATAGAACAGCTCCTCTGATCTATAATCTCCAAGTACTAAAGGCTAAAACAATAAAGCCTAAGCTGAGTCTAGCAGGAAGCCTAAGTTTAGTTGCTAAGCTCGTCATACAAGTGGTCAGAAGCTGGCGCCAAATTTTCCTAGAGTCGAGCCGTCCCAGACGCCGTCCTGCTTAGCGATTTGCTCAATCAAATACACAATATGTGACGCTATTGCAAAACACAATTTTTCAAGGCGAATTTTCCACATACTGAAACAAGCAGCCAACAATCGTTTCAACTATTTTAGTGCATTAGAACTGCTTCTCCCATTTTTTAATTGCCATTTGCAAATTGGAATTGCGCTCTACACGAGGTCTTCTTTCCGTTTCAGCCGCTCTTTCGTCTCTTCTCTCAAAGTGCCATTTTGTCGGAAGCGTCGTAAAGGCAAGATTGATGGTTGCGCGTTTGCTTCGCACTATGGGAGGAAGAAGAGCCATCAAACAAATTCAAATGATTGTTCGTGCAAACCAAAAAAATCTAGACAACGTTTTTAAGTCAAATTATCGACAATTGCGGGCGCATTGAACCAAATGTGCGACTTTATAATGTTCCTTTAAGCCGTCGCGTTTTGCCTTCAATTCGCAGGCAATGGACACGGAAGGATTGTAGCCGTGTTGAATTTCTCAGCAATTCTGAAAACAACAGAACGAGTACGTGCGAACTCTGCCCCAAATAGGGGAGAGGGAGACGGCCGACCGTTGCGATCAAATTTATTCCACGGAAAACCACGCTTATATGCAACTTATCGGGGCGTTAATCGGGGAAGAAGAAGCGGTACAATACGTGTTTAATCGCTGCCTGGTTAACTCACCACAACTTTCAAAAAGGATAATTTATAAAACGCTGGAATTACAATCAGGTTTACTATTTTCAGTACAAATCGATAAGCTCATAAATTAAACTATGATTTCTGTGGCACCCATCTGTGTTGACCTTTTCTGCTACGCAATTCGTTTTCACTGTCTCTCAAAGAAGATCTTGTAGCCGTGTTCGAATTTCTCAGCAATTCTGAAAACAACACAACGAGTATGTGCGGACTAAGGTCCAATTGCGCTGGAACTGAGGAACAGGGAAAGGGAGACGACTGATCGTTGCGATCAAATTTAAGCATATCGGGGCGCTAATCGGGGCTGATAGGCAGTACAATCTCAAAAGGGCAAATTTAGAGAACGCTGGAGTTACAATAAATCACGTTTACTATTTTCAGTACGGTACAAATCGGTAAACTCATAAATCAAACTACATTGCAGTGGCACACATCTGTGTTGACCTTTTCTGCCACGCAATTCTACGTGTGCTCAAAGCTCGCTTGGTGTCCGAAGACCGCCAGTGATCGCGGCGCGCACTTGGGACGGATAATGAAGAAGCAACGGCACAAAGACACAAATGACTCGTTGGCAACAGAAGATCACAGATTGATTACAAAACGCTCTTCACGGTTACAAAGTCGGCTTGTGATCCACCATCTGATTGAACCACTCAAAGTGCTGGTCAAAATCGTGGCCCGTTTTCTTGGCGGTCATAGCAACGTCCACTCGTCGGAATTGTCTCTTGCAGAGGCGCTCAACCAGCGACCAAAACAGCGACGGGTGCTTACGGAAGATGAACATTGGCATTATGACCGTATAGAGCGGGAACAGACAGGCGACCGTCTCAGCAATCAGAATTGCCGTCAAATAATTGCTGCGGCCAATCTGCAAACGAATGCTTTGTTCTAATTACTGTATCTGCTGTCCAAACCTCAATGACGATTCCGATGACCAGGACCGAGACCGCGGTGAGCGTCAAATGCACCAGAATGATTGGCATCCACGTGTTACTCAAAGCGATATTTTCTCTGATTTGAAGCTTTGACGAGAGCTGATTTTGAGGACAAATTTTGCGGAAATTGAACAAGCCGTTGACGAAATTCTTCTTCGTTCGTCGATTCAAAACGTCGACAATTTTGCATAAAACTACGGTAACCAGATCGCAGAAAAGTTGAGCGGACAGATAGACCTGAATAGTGAAAACAGTGCAAATGGGGACGAATGGCCTAATAACCTACAATAGCGTGGACTCGATTTTTGGTGTCTTTGAAGGAGAGAAAGAACATTTTTTGCTCCCAGTCAGCGGTGTGAGCTAGAGAGAGATAGGAAGCTGCGATTACGGAAGCAGTCTGAAATGTCAAGCTATAAAGATGCATATAATCTATTTTACGCCTAGCTGTGCATGCATACTGTATAACATTCCAGACTATTCGTTACAAGACCGAAACTATTGAAGCGGAATCGTCTGAATGTGCGGATTTCAGGATTTTTGTGAGATTCTGACAATTGAATCGTGTTCGCCGACCTCGAATTTCACGTAAACTGAAGCCTCATCAACTGTAGGCACCGACAAAACTCTGTTCAGCACCTGAGCGCCACTTTTTTTGTGGTTTTCCGATTTTTTGGCTTGAATTAGGCGTTCTTGACTGCGCAAGGGCAACACAAGGTCGGCGAACACGATGCAATCGTCAGAATCTCACAAAACTCATAAAAACCGCAGATTCAGAAAATTTCGTTTCAATAGTTCTGGTCTTTCAACGAACAGTCTGGACAGTATCCATGTTATACAGTAACCATGCACAGCTAGGCGACAAATAAAAACTACAGTAAGAAAAAAACTTACCATCAATACAAGAGCCAAAATGATGCTCTTCGCGCGGGAAACATTCTCATAATTTCGGATTTTGAACGTACAAACCAGTCGCTCAATGGTGATCATCATGCAACTGAGCAACTGGCAATACACCAGATTCGCGGTAATAAAATGAGGGAAGAAGGAGAGCCAACGCGGCATCAGGTAGTCGCATGGAGCGAGTCGCTGGCTGTTTCGAACCAATTCAAACATGGAGACCCAAAGATAATTAACCGAAAGCAGAAATGTAATGAAAACGTGGTATTTGATGATGATTCTGGCGTGGACGTGCAGAATGACAGAGTTGAGTCTACTCAGCAACATCGAACCACATAATGCGATGCCAGCAAAGCAGATGACGATTCGAATTGCCAGTAATATACGAAAGTAGGTGCTATTTGACATTTGCTGACCGAGAGCACAAAAATCAAAACCGTCGACAACGTTGGACATTTCTGAAACGAATAGTGTAAGTGTAGACTTGTTACCCGTCGGTAACAGGCGTCAGAGTCGCGATTAGCGCGCCTATGTCGAAATGTCAAAGTAATTCTTTCGGCCAGACTTAATTCGTGTAATTGAGTTGCAATCTGAATTCAAATGTGTGCGCCAATTGGGTTAGAATTCAGAGTTTCACATTCACCTTGCAGTCATACTCAAAACTCAAAAGGTCTATCGTAACACTGTTCCAAAGTCTTAGTCTATTTCCCATAATTCATACGCTTGACGTCATGATATTTGCGCGCAAACGCAAACTTCGCGCCAAGAGATTGCGCGCTAACGGTTTACGCGCAGTGGCCTACTGGCAGAACGCTTTCTGGAGTCATTTTTTTGTGTTTTTAAGCGAATATCTCGAGTGAATCCGGGTGCGGGGAAGAGCGAGCAGACAAACACCTAGTTAGTTTATAGAAGGGAAGCTATCGCCGAGCAGCGACAATTCAGGACCGCCGCACTGGCATTAATTCAAGGTTACGCCAAATTCAACGCCCGGAACAGTGATTGGAGAACGTTTACTGAAAAGTTTCGGTTTATAGCTTCAAATTCTAAATGAACCTTTTGTACAAATTTTCAAACCCGGAAAAATGCTCGTAAAGGTCATTGAAAGTTCAACCTACTGTGCACTTTCGGCATGTGAACACGCAGAACATCTGTCAGGAATGTTTTCAGTCTGGGAATGGAGCGAGGCGATGGTCCTGCGCCGCAATGTTCAGATATGTTTATGTTACTGCTGTACTCTCGAAAAGCAAACTAGTCACGGGGCCAGAACCCAAGCTATTTTCAGTTTAGCTAGCCGGATTAGGATCGAATTAAGGTAGATAGAGAGACAAACAAGAGACAAGCTTTGAAATCACATTAAAAATCCCGAAAAAACACGTTTTAACGCAAGGAAGATGTCCACCATGTGATTAACCGTTGGACAGTCATCTAGGCTTCTACCAAAAATGCTTAATTGAGTCAAACTGACAAAAATCCAAGAAATATGCATCAATGCGTCAATCTTGCCCTCGATCTTGCACAGACAAAATTTGCGGTCTTAAAATAACCTGCGCGTCTGTTCTGGCTCGTTTATTTCGCTAATTTCAAGTCAAGAATTTGGGCGTTTTGTACCCAGCCACGCAGAAAACAATTAAAATACCCAATTTTATGACAAAATGCGTCACCATTTGATGCTAGGAATCAAGCTCAGCAGACTTGGCCAGAGTTTTCGAATAAATTAAAAGTTTAGTTTACAACCGGCATAAACTGTTGAGAGCGAATATATAAGGCGCATCGCCGTCATAATTGGTGGCGCTGAAGAATTATGATGAAACCCATTTTTTTCTCGCTTCAGGGAAAAGTGACTCAGGCAATAATATGAGCGAGGATGCGCAATTGTGCGTTTGTCACAGTGCACGATAATTTATGCCCATGATTATGGTAAGCGTTTTGGCATATCTGAGATGCCAAGGCCACTTTTACGCTTACAATTACAATGGCATATCAATTAATTTGGGCAGCGTGAGATAATCGATAGAGACGACACGGTGGGATCGGAGGAGGAGATGGTTAGAGCTTAATCGGTGCTGTTCGACGATGACGCACACTTCTGAATCCAGTTCATATCCTCAGGAGACGCCGTTGAGAAGTAGATGGAACCTTGGCATCACTTCTGCTCAAATGCTTCTAGATTCCTAATTCCCGTAATTCGAGAAAAGATTCTCGATTAACGGGAAAACACAATCTTAACGCGCCAGATGTGTTCGTTTCTAAAGCTCGTCAGAACTTGTTTTAGTCCTTTGATCACCGGATGACGATTCAAACCCATTATTATAAATTATTGCATGATAAATATGTGTCTATGACGAAAGTTGACACCAAAACTGAGTCTGAAGCTTTTAAACTGCTTTAGAAATGCAGTAAGAAATCTCGTGAAACAATTGTGATGATTACACAAAACAATTGTTCAAATTATCAGAGTTCAGAGAAATGATTCGTTAAAAGTAAATTTAAAGATTGCTTTTTCTTTGAATTTTCTGCCATTTTTGACGCTTTTTTGGGCAAAAATGGCAGAAAGTCTTCTTTAGAAAGCCAAATTTAGTCTTCTAGCCTAGTTTTTGGCGTTCCAGGCTTCATAGAGCCTAGACCGAGTTGTCTCTTGCTGCTAATTTTCTGACATTTTGGCTGCTGGTCGCATACCTCACGAGGATTCATCAACAACTTTATTCAAAACTCATAATTAACACAAGTGGATTTCCTTACAGATGACCGGAGCGGTCTGTCCGTTCTTCAGGAATTCTCGATGTCATCGATTGAGTTGTCAACAATCTGGTGGCAGATCGGATCGATGACTTGGTTATTGTGGAAGAGAGTGTCGCAGATTTTGTCTTCGTCCTGAAAATTTGGATTGATGTCTGCAAACCAAAACTCATCGCATACCTTTTCAATGTGACCAGCGTTCTGGTTGAATTCAGTCTCCAGGTAGCCGACAATTTGCTGACAATAAGGGCAGAGAAAGTTGGCTTCGGATACGGCGACGACGCTAGCGACAACGAAGAGCGCGATGAGAAGCTTCATGATCTGCAATGGAGAGAGGTTAGAAGGACTGATTGGATGGCTTGGAATGAGTGCTTCAACAGCGTCGCTCTACATATAAATGGGTGCGACTGTATCCGGATTCCAATCAATCAGCAACCGATAATATTACAAAGGTAGCGACGGAAGTCACCGGAAAAAAGCAGTAAAGTACTAAGGAATCAAAGTCTGCTCACTCGCAAGGCGATGTGGTTATCAGAGTGCGTGATGGAGAGGGAAGCATTCGATTAGTCATCTTTTGCACCAGATGAACTGAACCAGCTGTACTTTGAGCTAAGGAGAAATGACGTGCAAACATGTGACATTTGATTGATTGTCGATATCAGGCCATAACTAGCGCTTCCAACTGTTGCAAAATCATTATACAGGGCAAAATAGTCACTATTTCGGCCAGAGATCAATCATATTTACGTCGATTCGATTTTTTTGTTTATTGTTTTCAGCTAGTTGCGCTGGGTTCGGAAGTATGAATTTGAAATCATTCCAACAATGAAATCCATCCATTTTTGTTACTATTTACCAACAACGTAAAGCCGTCCCGATACTCCAATTGAGCCAAAATTGTTTTGACACTTGGCACTGACTTGCATGGCATTAATGAAGCTGATCGTGCGTCAGAATTTTTTGGTCTCTAGTTGTTTATCTAGCTGTTTGTGCTTGCGCATTGGCGCGCAGATGACTTACGGCATAAAACCGTAAAAACATAACGAATAGAAAACATTGGTTGACTGTAAGTACGTGCTGTTTTTGCTCTCTGTTCCCGTAGAACCTCAGAATAGGCCATTTCAATGCTTGAAAGAAGCCATGCAAGCACGCACAGTTCAAGACACACTCAAACAATTTAGTTTTTCAATGTTCTCTACCAGGAAGCATCCAATTCATGCCAAACTAGATGTAAAAAGGTCTGAATTGGATGCTGAAGGAGGCAGATTGAGATGTTATTCCTCCGGGAGAACAGAAATCGGCAAAGTGTTAGATTTAGAAAATAGAGACATCTGAACGTGCGACTTTGTTACGACATTTTTACCATTTTTTGACATTTCAAATTCAAACGCTTTGGGGGTCATCGTCTAGTCGCGAAGGCCTAATTTAGTAATTTACCCTACTGTGCTGGCAGTGGCAGTGGCTAAAACGTGCTTTCGTGTGAACCACGTTTTCACTCATGCGCGCTTATCACCAAACAACGTGGCTGAAAGAATTTCTTCAGGCCATCAGCGAGGGCAAAGTCTCCTCAACTCACGCGACACAAAAATCGTTATCAGTTGATGGTTCTATCAACAGTTGGCTGACAAAACTCGTTTATTCCACACTTGAGACAAAATTGATATAAAATCAATTATTAGTGGCGGTGCACATTTTAATCTTCTTGCAGATGGTGTCGGCCGAATCTCCGTGTTTCAGTCCATCAATGATGTCGTTGAGGAAGCTATCGAGCATCTGTCTGCAGATCGGGTCCAATAGTTGATTGTCCTTGGTAATCTCGTCGCAGAGCTTATCGCCATTCTGAACAGGAGCGCGGTTGTGAGCAGCTACGCGTTGACTACCTGGTCAATCTGTCCTTCGGTGCTTTCCAACTTCTTCTCGACAACACTTACCATCAAGCGGCAAAGGAAACATTCCATTCCGGCTTCTGTGACGGCGACAGTGCTGAGTAGGAAAAGAAAGACGAAGATTAGCTTCATGATCTGAAATACGAATATTACGTTTGATCAACTGGAACGGAAATGCAAGAAATTTAAGGCAATTCACTTTATATGCACTCATCGCCTGATTTCCCGTAAGCAATGGCGATAAGAGTCATGTGGTCGGCTAAAAGAGGCATGAATTGACCATGCTGTAGTCTTATCAGCTCTACTCACTGCTTTGCAGCTTCTGTTTACAGCCTCTCTGTCATGGATTGTGTTGTAATCAGTGAGATCTTACGTCCGCTGATCGGAGATCAACACTACATGGTTTGTAGAACAGCATAGACAAATTTGGGTTCGGTCGCGTGGTTGATTTCTGTGGTTTTATTGAAGTCAGGCGCAGGGAGTATACACAAGTATTTGGGTCCTCAAAACAGCATACACAAGTATTTGGGTCCTCTACGCAAGCCTAAGCACTCCCTGCGCCTGACTTCAATAAAACCACAGAAATCAACCACGCGAACGAACCCAAATTTGTCGCTAACTTAATGGCTACAACTGAGCTTGCTTGTGTGTAATCGTCAACGGACAGCTTCAAAGCTCGTACTTGCGTTTACCAACTATATGACCACGCGAGGCAGCAACTTTGCTTGTGTGTAACCCGCAGTTGACAACTTGAAGCCTCGAACTTGCGTATACTAATTGAATGACCCCAATGATCAACAAGATTGCGCCGATGGGCGCCGAAGGGGCCCTGAGAACGAACATCCTCCACTTTGCTAACAGGCTACCGCTCACTGCCCACATGCGACAAATTTGGGTTCGGTCGCGTGGTTGATTTCTGTGGTTTTATTGAAGTCAGGCGCAGGGAGTGCTTAGGCTTGCGTAGAGGACCCAAATACTTGTGTTTTATGCCTCGGCCTAGGCTTAATATAAGATGAGTTTTAGGGCTAAGAACTAGCCTAAGTGAAAAGTGTCGGAATCCCTCCGATTTTTTTTGCATCTTGTTTACCATCCAAAATAACCCAGAAACACAGTTACCACAGTTCCCGTTACCGCAAGGACGAGCCGGGCAAAACGTGCTATCGCACGTCGCCATACGAAAATCTTTTTTTATTTGTTTGTTGGTCCGTCCGTCCTTACCGTAACCCAGATCTCAATAATTCTGGTAAAGACATATTTTTTAGAAAACTTTCCCGTTACCGCAAGGACGAGCCGAGCAAAACGTGCTATCGCACGTCGCCATACGAAATTCTTTTTTTTTTATTTGTTTGTTGGTCCGTCCGTCCTTACCGTATCCCAGATCTCGATAATTCTGGTAAAGACATATTTTTTAGAAAATTTTCCCGTTACCGCAAGGACGAGCCGAGCAAAACGTGCTATCGCACGTCGCCATACGAAATTCTTTTTTTTTATTTGTTTGTTGGTCCGTCCGTCCTTACCGTATCCCAGATCTCGATAATTCTGGTAAAGACATATTTTTTAGAAAATTTTCCCGTTACCGCAAGGACGAGCCGAGCAAAACGTGCTATCGCACGTCCCTGTACGAAATTCTTTTTTTTATTTGTTTGTTGGTCCGTCCGTCCTTACCGTATCCCAGATCTCTAAAATTCTGGTAAAGACATATTTTTTAGAAAATTTTCCCGTTACCGCAAGGACGAGCCGAGCAAAACGTGCTATCGCACGTCGCCATACGAAATTCTTTTTTTTTATTTGTTTGTTGGTCCGTCCGTCCTTACCGTAACCCAGATCTCTAAAATTCTGGTAAAGACATATTTTTTAGAAAATTTTCCCGTTACCGCAAGGACGAGCCGAGCAAAACGTGCTATCGCACGTCGCCATACGAAATTCTTTTTTTTTATTTGTTTGTTGGTCCGTCCGTCCTTACCGTAACCCAGATCTCTAGAATTCTGGTAAAGACATATTTTTTAGAAAATTTTCCCGTTACCGCAAGGACGAGCCGAGCAAAACGTGCTATCGCACGTCGCCATACGAAATTCTTTTTTTTTATTTGTTTGTTGGTCCGTCCGTCCTTACCGTAACCCAGATCTCGATAATTCTGGTAAAGACATATTTTTTAGAAAATTTTCCCGTTACCGCAAGGACGAGCCGAGCAAAACGTGCTATCGCACGTCGCCATACGAAATTCTTTTTTTTTATTTGTTTGTTGGTCCGTCCGTCCTTACCGTATCCCAGATCTCGATAATTCTGGTAAAGACATATTTTTTAGAAAATTTTCCCGTTACCGCAAGGACGAGCCGAGCAAAACGTGCTATCGCACGTCGCCATACGAAATTCTTTTTTTTTATTTGTTTGTTT
>MQUG01001628.1:0-12637 GCA_007213375.1 Steinernema feltiae | reverse complement strand
GCGCCCGGTGCCATGGCCTTCGATTCTTGCGCCCATCTTGATGAGCATTTCGGCCAGGTCGCCGATCTCGGGCTCCATGGCGGCGTTTTCCAGCACGGTCTCGCCTTCGGCCAGCACGGCGGCCATCAGGAAGTTCTCGGTGCCCGTGACGGTCACCATGTCGGTGGTGATGCGGGCACCCTGCAGGCGCTTGAGGCTCCCGGGCAGGCGCGCGTTCATGTAGCCGTTCTCGACCACGATCTCGGCGCCCATGGCCTGCAGGCCCTTGATGTGCTGGTCCACGGGGCGCGAGCCGATGGCGCAGCCGCCGGGCAGCGATACGCGGGCCTGGCCGAATCGCGCCAGCAGCGGACCCAGGCCAGGACCGAGGCGCGCATGGTCTTGACCAGTTCGTAGGGTGCCTCGGGGTTGGACAAAGAGCCGGCGTTGATGCGCACGGTGCCGCTGTCATCGTGCTCGGCGCTGACACCCATGTTGCGGATGAGCTTGAGCATGGTGGCCACGTCCTGCAGGCGCGGCACGTTGCGCAGGGTGACGGGCTCGGACGACAGCAGCGCGGCGCACAGCTCGGGCAAGGCGGCATTCTTGGCGCCGGAGACCGTCACCTCGCCATGCAGCGCTCGGCCACCGCGAATCAGGAGTTTGTCCATGGCTGACAGACTTGAATCTGGAAATCGGGAAAAGGAGATGCCGCACGGCCGTATCGACCAGTTGCAGCAGAAAGTCTGAAGCGTCGTGACCGGGCTGTGCACTCAGGCCTGGCCGGCCTGGACAGCCCACTCGGCGGGCGTATAGGTCTTCATGGACAGGGCATGGACCTCGTCGGTATGCATGCGCTGGCCCAGCGTGGCGTAGACCAGTCGCTGGCGCTGCAGCAGGCGCTGGCCTTCGAACTGTGCCGAGACGATGGTGGCAAACCAGTGCCGTCCGTCGCCTTCCAGCGCAATGTGTTCGCAAGGCAGGCCGGTGGCGATCAGTTCCTTGAGTTGGTCTGCAGTCATGGGGAAGCTTTCCTGCCATGCATCGTGGCATGGCCTTGGTTGGCGGCGGCGCCGGGCGCCGGCCGCCTGTTCATGGGTGGATTCAACAATGCGGGCACAACGCCCGCCGCAGCCTGTGGAAAAACCTCAGCCGCGGATCTTGTAGCCGATGCGCAGCAGGTGCACGGCCAGGGCGCTCACCGCCAGCCAGGCCGAGCCGACGATGGCCAGGCTGACCCAGGGCGACACGTCGCTCTGGCCGAAGAAGCCGTAGCGGAAGCCATCAATCATGTAGAAAAACGGGTTCAGATGGCTGACTTTTTGCCAAAACGGCGGCAGCGACTGGATGGAATAGAACACGCCCGACAGGAACGTCATGGGCATGATCAGGAAGTTCTGGAAGGCCGCCATCTGGTCGAACTTGTCGGCCCACAGCCCGCGATCAGGCCCAGTGTGCCAAGCAGCGCCGCGCCCAGCAGGCAAAGACCAGAATCCACAGCGGCGCCACGCGAATCGGGACGGCGTGAAGAACAGCGTGACGATGTAACACGCCCACGCCCACCAGGCAGACCGCGCACCACCGACGCACCGACAAAAGCCACAAACCACGCCCAGTGCGACAGCGGGGTGAGCAGGATGAACACCACGCTGCCCATGATCTTGCTTTGCACCAGACTGGACGAGCTGTTGGCGAACGCATTCTGCAGCACGCTCATCATCACCAGGCCGGGCATCAGGAAGGCGGTGTAGCTGATGCGGTCGTAGACCAGCACCCGGCCTTCGAGCACATGGCCGAAGATCAGCAGATAGAGCACGGCCGTGAGCACGGGTGCGGCCACGGTCTGGAAGCTGACCTTCCAGAAACGCAGCACTTCCTTCTTGAGCAGGGTCTGCCAGCCGTTCATGCCGAAGCTCCCTGCGAAGTCTGGCCCTGCTCGTTCATCACGTGGATGAAGACATCCTCCAGATCGGCACGGCGGATTTCCACGTCCTCGGGGACGACGGAGCCCTCGCGCAGCGCGGCGAGCAGGCGCTCCACATCGCTGGCGTCGTTGGCGGGTATCTGCACGATGCGGCCGGTCACCCGTGCCCGCGCGGCCAGGGCCGGCGGCAAGGCGGTATCGGTCTTGAACTGCAGCACGTTGGAGGAGGCGGACTTGAGCAGATCCGACATGGTCGAGAGCTTGACGATGTTGCCCTGCTTGAGCATGGCCACGCGGCTGCACAGCGCCTCGGCCTCTTCCAGGTAATGGGTGGTGAGCAGCACGGTATGGCCTTCGCGGTTCAGGCGCGCGATGAAATGCCACAGCGTCTGGCGCAGCTCCACGTCCACGCCGGCCGTGGGCTCGTCCAGCACGATGATGGGCGGCTTGTGCACCAGGGCCTGGGCCACCAGCACGCGGCGCTTCATGCCGCCGGACAGCTGGCGCATGTTGGAGTTGGCCTTGTCGGTCAGCCCCAGGCTGTGCAGCAGCTCGTCGATCCAGTCGTCATTGTTCCTGACGCCGAAATAGCCGGACTGAAAGCGCAGCGCCTCGCGCACGTTGAAGAAGGGATCGAAGACCAGCTCCTGGGGCACGATGCCCAGCTTGCGCCGGGCGGCCGAATAGTCGGCATGCACGTCGCTGCCCTGGACCAGCACGCGGCCGCTGGTGGCGCGCGACAGGCCGGCCAGGATGCTGATCATCGTGGTCTTGCCAGCGCCATTGGGACCGAGCAGGCCGAAGAACTCGCCCTCCTCGATGTCCAGACTCACGTGGTTGAGCGCCTGGAAGGCCCCCTTGGGGGTCTGGTAGGTCTTTGAGATGGATTGGAATGAGACGGCAGACATGCGAGGCGCGATTCTAGGCCCTTGCAGCCAAACCTGCCTTGCAGGGCTCTTTGCAGCGGCGCGCTGCGCAGGCTGCTCAGGAGGGGGAGGATGCGGCAGTGTCGCTGAGCAGCCCGTCGACGCCGTACAGCGCCGCCATGGACTGCAGGCCCTGCGGCAGGCCCACGACCACCAATTGCTTGTCGGCCGCCTTCGCGGTGCGGCGGCAGGCCAGCAGCACGGCCAGGGCAGCCGAGTCGAAGACCTCGACACCGCTGGCATCGACGCGCACCTGGGCGCCATCGAAGGCCTGCACCTGGGGCTGCAGCTGCACAAGGCAGCTGCGCGCCTGGCGGTAGGTCAGTTCACGGGGGAGCTGCAGCATGGCGTGTGCGTCAATGGGCCATCAGCCCTTGGAGGGCGGCGTGGCAGGCATCTTGCTTCGCGTGGCAAGGGTCTCGATCAGGCCGTCGATGCCACGGGCATTGATTTCCTGGCTGAACTGGTTGCGGTAGGTTTCCACCAGCCACACGCCCAGCACGTTCAGGTTGTAGATCTTCCAGCCGTCGCCGGACTTTTCAAGACGGTAGTCCAGCTGCACGGGCTCGCCGCGGCCCAGCACCTCGGTGCGCACCAGTACATCGATGTCGCCGGGCGCAGCGCGCACCGGCTTGACATTGATGGTCTGGTTGCTGACCTGGGTCAGCGCGCCCGAGTAGGTGCGGATCAGCAGGGCCTTGAACTCGGTCTCCAGCTTCTCGCGCTGTGCAGGCGTGGCCTGGCGCCAGGCCGGGCCAACCGAAGCCGAGGTCATGCGGCGGAAATTCACATAGGGCATGACCTTGTCATTGACCAGCGCATTGACCTTGGAGACATCGCCCTCGCGCAGCGAGGGGTCCTTCTTGATGGTTTCCAGCACGTCGGTGGAGACACGCTTGATCAGCGCATCAGGGGTTTCGTCGGCCGCGTGGACGGGCAGCGCAGCGCCCCAGGTTCCCATGGCCAGCACGGCTGCCGCGGCAGCGCTCCAGGCACGTCGATTGATCATCACTCTTCCTTTCCCAGCAGGGCCTCGATGCCCCGGACCGGGTTGATATTGCACATTTTTCCGGCCGCGCCGTGTCAGGCGCGGACCGTTTTTCATCTCGGGATGTTACGAACTGCCTACTTTGCGCCGTCTTCGGGCGGCAGTTTGCCGGCATCGTCGTCGTAGTCCTCGATGCGGCCGTCATCGCCGGACTTGCCACGCCGCAGGTTCAGGTAGACGTCACGCGTCAGGCTGTAGCGGTCGAGGGCGACGGAGTCCAGCGTGTCCGAGGCATTGAGCAGGCGCGCACGCGTATCCACCAGTCGCAGCACATACAGGCTGTTGCGCACCGGGATGTCGTTGATCGCCGTCAGGGGGTTGCCCCAGGCATCCACAGGCAGCGCCGCCGTGTCACGCACCGTGGACGGGCCGAGCAGCGGCAGCACCAGGTACGGACCCGTGGGTACGCCCCAGCGGCCCAGCGTCTGGCCGAAGTCCTGCTTGTGACGCTCGATGCCTGCTTCGCTGGCGATGTCGAGCAGCCCGCCCAGACCGAAGACCGTGTTCACCGAGAAGCGCACCATGGAGTTGTAGGCTCCCTCGGCCTGGCCCTGCAGCGCGTTGTTCACGAACGACCAGGCATCGCTCAGGTTGGAGAAGAAGTTGCTCACCCCATCGCGCGCCAGGCGCGGCGTGACATCGCGGTAGGCCGTGGCCACCGGCTTCAGGACGGCGCGGTCCAGCCCGTCATTGAACGAGTACATGCTGCGGTTGAACGGCTCGAACGGATCCTGCGGGTTGCGCGCCTCGCCCGGAGCAGTGGCACAGCCGGCGAGCAGCGAAGCGGCGGCCAGCGTGCCGAACATGGCTGCGCGCTGCCAGGAGGCTGCCTGGGCTGCAGGGCGACCCGCAGTCGCCTGTTCATGGTGGTTGGTAGTCATTCTTTGCCTCCTGCACCGGAGCTGCCACCCTGCTCGGCCTTGCCGTAGAGGAACTGTCCGATCAGATTTTCCAGCACAACGGCCGACTGGGTCGCGACGACGCGGTCGCCATCCTTGAGATTGTGGTCATCTGCACCGGCTTCGATGCCGATGTACTGGTCGCCGAGCAGGCCGCTGGTCAGAATCTTCAGGGAGCTGTCCTTGGGAAAGGCGTAGCGGTTTTCCAGGGCCATGGTCACGCTGGCCTGAAAGACCTGATCATCGAACGTGATGGATTCCACGCGGCCGACGACGACGCCCGCACTGCGCACGGCTGCCTTGGGCTTGAGTCCGCCGATGTTGTCGAAGCGCGCGGTCAGCGTATAGGTCTTCTGGAAGTTCAGGCTCAGCAGGTTGGCCGACTGCAGCGCCAGGAACACCAGCGCCGCGGCGCCGATCAGCACGAACAGTCCGACCCAGACATCACTCTTGGATTGCTGCATGGTTTGTTTTTCCTTGATTTGCGAGAGGTGGCACCGGTGCCGGGTCAAAGGCTGAACATCGTGGCCGTGAGCAGGAAGTCCAGCCCCAGCACGGCCAGCGAGGCCATCACCACCGTGCGCGTGGTCGCGCGGGACACGCCTTCGGGCGTGGGCTTGGCTGCATAGCCCTGCAGCAGCGCGATGAAGGTCACCGCCACGCCGAACACCAGGCTCTTGAGAACGCCGTTGCCCAGGTCATACCACCAGTCCACGCCGTTTTGCATCTGGCCCCAGAAGGCGCCGCCATCGACGCCGATCATGACCACGCCCACCAGCCAGCCGCCGATCACGCCGACGGCGCTGAAAACGGCCGCCAGCAGCGGCATGGCGATCAGGCCGCCACGAAGCGCGGCGCCAGGATGCGGCGCACCGGGTCCACGGCCATCATCTCCATGGCCGACAACTGCTCGCCGGCCTTCATCAGGCCGATCTCGGCCGTCAGCGCCGTGCCGGCACGGCCGGCAAACAGCAGCGCCGTGACGACGGGCCGAGCTCGCGCACCAGCGACAGCGCCACCAGCAGGCCCAGCGCCTCGGCCGAGCCATAGCGCTGCAGCGTGTAGTAGCCCTGCAGGCCCAGCACGAAACCGACGAACAGGCCGGACACGCCAATGATGGCCAGCGAATAGTTGCCCAGGAAATGGACCTGATCGCCGATCAGCCGCGGGCGGCCCAGCGCAGGCCCCATGAGGGCAAGCAGGCGGCCGAACAGGCGCGTGCCCATGCCCAGCTGCGTCAGCTGTTGGCGTACCGCCGCGCCAATGCGTGCAGGATGCAGCCGGTTCATGCGCGCCTCCTGCCGTCGGCCTTGCCGGAGCTTGCGGGGTTGCCGAAATCTTCCTCGGCGCTCACGCCGGGGTAGTGGAAAGGCACGGGGCCGGTGGCCCGTGCGTGGATGAACTGCTGAACCAGCGGGTCGGGATTGGCCGCACCTCGTCAGGCGAGCCCTGGGCGGCGACGCCGCCGTTGCCCAGGATGACCACATGGTCGGCCACGTGGAAGGTCTCCTCCACGTCATGGGACACCAGGATGGAGGTCAGCCCCATGGCATCGTTGAGCTCGCGGATCAGCTGGGCGGCCGTGCCCAGGGAGATGGGGTCCAGCCCGGCGAAGGGCTCGTCGTACATGATCAGTTCCGGGTCCAGCGCAATGGCCCGCGCCAGCGCCACGCGGCGCGCCATGCCGCCCGAGATCTCGCTGGGCATGAGATCGCGCGCGCCGCGCAGGCCCACGGCATGCAGCTTCATGAGCACGATGTCGCGGACCAGTTCGTCAGGAAGATCGGTGTGTTCGCGCAGCGGAAGGCCACGTTGTCGAACACGCTCATGTCGGTGAACAGCGCACCGAACTGGAACAGCATGCCCATGCGCCGGCGCGCGGCGTACAGGCCTGCTGCGTCCATGGTGGTGACGTCCTTGCCATCGAACAGCACCTGCCCCTGCTGGGCATGCTGCTGGCCGCCGATCAGGCGCAGCACCGTGGTCTTGCCTCCGCCGATGCCCCATCAGGGCCGTGACCTTGCCGCGCGGCACCTGCAGCGACAGGTCGCGCAGGATCACGCGCTCGCCATAGCCGAAGGTGACGTTGCGCAGCTCCACGAAAGAGGCAGTTGGGATCATGCTGTGATGCGGTCGATAAATGTTCGCAGGCAAGCCCGCTATTGTGCAGACAGGCGCCGCAGCCTGCTCATCCGTCCGAGATAAACATACATCCGTGTATGTTTCTCAAAAAGTCATGGCAAGAAATGCCATAAAAAAAGAGCATGCTTCGCTTGCTGCACAAGCGTCGCACGCTCTCTGGACTTGGGGAAAATCCGGACTGGATAGATGTTTTTTTACAACATGTTATGCAGAAATGCCTGGGTCCGGGCGTGCTGCGGCGCTGCAAAGAACGCTTCCGCCGGGCCTTGCTCGACGATCTCGCCCTTGTCCATGAAGATCACGCGATTGGCCACTTCGCGGGCAAAGCCCATCTCGTGGGTCACGACCAGCATGGTCATGTGCTCCTGGGCCAGCTCGCGCATGGTGCGCAGCACTTCGCCGGTCAGCTCCGGGTCCAGCGCGGAGGTGGGCTCGTCGAACAGCAGGATATCGGGCTCCATGGCCAGAGCCCGGGCGATGGCCACGCGCTGCTTTTGCCCGCCCGACAGGCGGTTGGGATAGGCATCGCGCTTTTCCAGCAGACCCACCTTGTGCAGCAGCGCCTCGGCCTTGGGCACGATCTGCTCGCGCTTGAGGCCCTTGACGACGATCGGCGCCTCGATGATGTTCTCCAGCACCGTGAGGTGCGGGAACAGGTTGAAGGACTGGAACACCATGCCCATCTTGCGGCCGATCTGGCGGATCTGCGCCTCGGGCACGTAGTGCGCCTTGCCGTCGCGCCGCTGTCACCAGCACCTCGCCCTCGACGGCGACACGGCCGCTGTCAATGGTTTCCAGGTGGTTGAGGCAGCGCAGGAACGTGCTCTTGCCCGATCCCGAGGGCCGATGACGGCCACCACCTCACCGCGCGCCAGCTCCAGCGAAACGCCGCGCAGCACCGGCACACCGCCAAAGCCCTTGCAGATGTTCTGCGCCGAGATCATGGTCTCGGCGCGTTATCACGCGTCGTATTTGGCATGGCGTTTTTCTAGGTATTGGAAGATCCAGGTCAGCACCAGCGTCATGACCAGATAGAAGCCTGCGGCCACCACGAAGGCGTGATGGTGAAGTCGCGCTGCACGATGCCGCGCGCGGCGCGCAGCAGGTCGTTCAGGGCCAGCACGTAGATGAGCGAGGTGTCCTTGACCAGGGTGATGGTCTCGTTGCTCACGGGCGGGATGATGCGCGCCCACATCTGCGGCAGGATGATGCGGCGCATGGTCTGGCCGTAGCTCATGCCCAGCACCTTGGCACCCTCGTACTGGCCGCGGTCCACGGACTGGATGCCGCGCGGAAGATTTCGGCGAAGTAGGCGGCGTAGTTCAGCGCGAAGCGACGACGGCGGCGGGAAATCGGGCAGGCGCACGCCGATCACGGGTACGAAGGGCAGCGCGAAGTAGATGAACAGCATCTGCAGCATCAGCGGCGTGCCGCGCATCAGCCAGATGTAGCCGCCGACCAGCCGGCTCAGGCGGGAAAGCGGAGATGCGCATCAGCGCCAGCGACAGTCCCAGGGGAATGGACAGCGCCAGGGTGATGACGAAGAGCTTGAGGGTGACCAGGGCGCCGGCGGACAGCGGCCCCATGAGCGAGATTACATATTCCATCGAATGGCCTCAGTGCGGTGCGCGGCCCCGCCGGCATCGGCAGGATCCGGCAGCCACGGCGCGTGCGTCCCAGAACGCAAAAGACCGGCAATGCCAGCTGGCCTTGCCGGTCGCATGGTGTGCCGGATTTACTTGATGATGTCCTTGCCGAACCACTTGGAGGCGATTTCGGCGGCCTTGCCGTCCTTCTTCATCTCGGCCAGCGCGGCTTCGAGCTTGCCCAGAACTTCGGTGTCTTCCTTGCGCAGGCCCACGCCGTAGTCCTCGGTGCCGAAGTTGTCTTCGAGCACCAGGTACTCGCCGGACTTCTTGGCCACGTGGAAACGGCCCACGACCTCGTCGACCACGACGGCATCCAGGCGCCGGCCGACAGGTCCATCAGCGCGGTGATGTTGTCGCCGAAGGTCTTCAGGTCCTTGAAGCTCGCGGCCACGGCGGCGTCCTTCTTGATGGCGTCCACGGCCGAGCTGCCATCCTGCGCACCCACGACCTTGCCGGCCAGGCCCGCCTTGTCCTTGATGTCGGAGTTGGCGCGCACGATGATGATCTGGTGGTTCTCCATGTAGGGCGCGGTGAAGGCGATGTTCTTCTTGCGCTCTTCGGTGATGGTCAGGCCGTTCCACAGCGCATCGACGCGCTTGCCGACCAGCTCGGCCTCCTTGGCGCTCCAGTCGATGGCTTGAAGTCCACTTCCACGTTCATGCGCTTGGCGGCTTCACGTGCCATGTCGATGTCGAAGCCGACGATCTCGTTCTTGTCGTCACGAAAGCCCATGGGCGGGAAGTTGTCGTCCAGGCCGATCACCAACTTGGTCATGGCTGCCGGCACGGGGGCGGCAACCGGCGCGGCGGCGGTCGATGCGGACTCGTTCTTGCCGCAGGCTGCCAGCAGTGCAGACAGGGCCACCATGGCCAAGAGGGTGCGTTTTTTCATGGCTTAAAGCTTTGGAGTGGAAAAAGCGAAAGGCGGCGGCCACTGCACGCAAGGTGCGCAATCGTTGTAATGAATGGTTCCTTGGCGGAACCTTTGTCTCGGTTGGGTGCCGGCGCCGAATCCCGTATTGTCGCGCAGACCGGCTCCCCCCGCCAACACGCTGGATCAAGACCGTGCAAATCGGCAAACGGCGACAGATGCCAGCCGGTCACTGCAGCATGAAGGTCTTGTATTCGAGCCGGTTGAGCTCGCGCGAGAGCAGGTACAGCCCCACGCACAGGGTCACCAGCATGGCCAGGCAAAAGCCGTAGCCATAGAACGCGGCACCCAGCGCCAGCGAGATGCCCGTGAAGGCAATGTTGAGCACCACCAGCAGCAGGCAGAGCATGAACACGATGCGCCGCTCGTCCAGGTAGAAGAACACGTTGAGCACGGCCATCACACCCACCTGCAAGCCGGCACCCACCACCTGCACGTGCAGCAGCGGCAGGTACAGCTGGGAGATCCCCAGCAACTGCAGGATGGCCGGCCCGGCCACCAGGGTGACGAGAACGGCCAGCGTCTGCACCTTGGCGATCTCGCCCAAGCCCGCCTGGATGGCGTAGACCATCTCGTTGCGCATGGACTCGATGTATTCCAGCGATCCGCCGCCGCGCACGGCGTCGAAGAACTTGTCGTAGTACTCGACGAAGTCGGTCTCGATGCGCACCAGGAAGACCGCCATGCCCGGAATGATGGACAGGTACGACAGGAACACCGGCAGGTCGTAGATCAACGAGGCCCGGAAGCCGCCGATGATCTGCTGCGAGGTCGGCGGGTAGTACCAGAACATGAACTTGTCGATCCAGATGCCCAGGTTGTAGAGCACGCCGATGCCGATCAGCGCCGGAAAGATCAGCGAGCGCTGCGTGAAGTCGAAGGCGATCCAGCGCTGCTGCAGCGGAAAGCTGCGCAGCACGATCAGCCACATGCCGGCCAGCAGCAGCACGTGGCCGATCACGAAGCTGGCCAGCAGCCCCTCCAGCCCCCAGTAGCGCAGCGGCAGCGCCAGCAGCACGATGAGCAGGTAGGTGGCGCCGAACAGCCCGGCAATGGCCCGGTAGTGCTTGAGGCCCGACAGCAGCACGGTCATGACCCAGACCACGCACATCAGCGTGAAGCCGGCCAGCATCAGCACGCGGTACAGCAGGCCCTGGCCCGGCAGCACCACGAACAGCGCCAGCGTGCCCAGCGCGCTGGCAGTGGCCACGACCACCAGCAGCAGGCCATGCAGGTTGGGCAGGATGCTCTCGTCCTTCTTGAGGAACAGCTGGTCCGACACAAAGCGCGTGAAGGCCAGTTGCGCCGCCCCGGTCAGGATCAGGCTGCTGGCCACCAGGTAGGTCACCGAGGTCTGGAACTGCGTGACCAGCAGCGGCGGCGCCACCACGCTGACACTGAACACCCCCACCAGCAGGATGCCGATGATGGAGAACACCCAGGGCCCCGAGCCGATGACGCCCGCATAGGCGTAGGCCTGGAGCCACGCTGGTCAGCGTGTTCTTGCGCAGCAGGTGGCGCAGTTCGAATCCAATGCCGGCCATCAGTGTTTTTCCTCGGACTGTTGCAGCGCCCTGTCATAGACCTGCCTGTAGCGCTCGAACAGCAGCCGTCGGAGTATAGCGCTCCACGCGCGCAATCCCGGCCGCGCTGGCGGCCTGCCACTGCGCGGGCGAGCTCAGCAGCTCCAGGCAGGCGTCGGCCAGCGCCTCGGGGTTGGCAATGCCGACCACGCGACCGCAGGAGCCCAGGCCTGGTCTTCCGGCTCCAGCCCGTCGATGAGCTGTCGGCATGAGCCCACGTCGGTGCTGACCACGGGCACGCCTGCGCCTGGCTTCGAGGATCACCAGGGGCAGCGCCTCGCTGATGGACGACAGCACGACCACGCCCACCTTGGGCAACAATTCATCCACCTTCTGCATGCCCAGAAAGCGCACATGGGCCTGCAGGCCCAGGCTGTCCACGAGGTTCTGGCATTCCTCGGCATAGGCCGGGTCCTCGGCCGTGGGCCGGCCACCCAGGCCTGGGCCCGGGGCATCCGGTTGACCACGCGGCGCATGGCGCGGATGAAGGTCTTGATGTCCTTGATGGGCACCACGGCGGCCGATCAGGCACAGCACGGCGGCACCTCGGCGGACCGCTGGGTGCGCAGCGGCGCAAAGCGTTCTATGCGGATGCCGTTGGGGATGCTGACCGTGCGCTCGGCCGCCGCGCCATCGGCCACCTGGCGCAGGCGGTTGTTCTCGTACAGCGCAATGATGGGGTCGGCCGCGCCGTAGCAAAAGCGCCCCATCCAGTCGAAAAACCGTATCCACATCTGCCGGAAGAACGACACCTCCATGGGATCGCGCTGGAAGATGTTGCGGTTGTCGCGGATCCAGGCGCTTTGCAGCAGGTCGATCTGGCGCTCTTTCGTGTAGATGCCATGCTCGGACAGCACCAGCGGCAGGCCGCGCGCATGGTGCAGCAGTCCGCCCAGAAAGCCCGCGTAGCCCGTGGAGACCGTATGCAGCACGCGCACCGGGATCAGCCCGTGGGCGATGCGCGCCATCAGCCACAGCGGCTGCAGCATGATGCGCACGGTCCAGAAGAAGTCCACGAAGGATGGATCGGTGCAATGGCGCCGGTAGCTGTCGCGGATCAGGTCCCAGGCGAATTCGCTGTGCAGGAAATCCTCCAGCGGCAGGCTGCCGCCGGGCTGCAGCTCCAGCGCAATGGAGCGCATGGCCGCCAGCACCTTGGCGCGGCTTTCGGCGCTGCCGTCATGCGCCTCCAGCGCGCCCAGAAACTCCTGGGCCTTGGCCAGGGCTTCGGGATGGCCGCGCGAAGGGGCGGGCTGGATATTGGAGTGCAGCGCGTCAAAGAGGTAGTGCTGCTCGAAGTGCACCACGTTGGGCGGCAGCGCGTAGCGGAAATCGCCATAGTCCTCGGCCGCCGGCTGCCCAGGAAGACGATGGCAAAGCGGTGCCCGGGATAGGCCTGCAGGATCTGGTTGACCCAGCTGGACACACCACCGCTGACATAGGGAAAAGTGCCCTCCAGCAGCAGCGCGATGTCCGCATTGGCCGCCGTGGGGAACTGGCTCTTACGGCTCATGAGGCACTCCAGTAGCGGATGCTGGGCTTCAGGCGCGGCAGGGC
>MQUG01001625.1:0-13063 GCA_007213375.1 Steinernema feltiae | reverse complement strand
TTCACAACGATGGAGTCATCTGTCTCGGCTGCTGTTTGCCACAGAGAAGAGGAAATGTCGCTGATCTCAAGGGAGCTGGAGAGGGCGGCGGCGACCGCTTCGCAGTATGCAAAAGGCAGGGCGTCCATTGGTATTGAATGTTCGTCGCTGAACAAATTGTTGGTTAAATGGCATGTACGCAATATGCTGTGAATTGCATTGCAATGTGCAAATCGCGTTAAGACCCACAGTAATTGGGTCTTAGTTGCTGCAAATGTTGTTGCGAGATTACAACAGCTGCTTCGCACAGCTTGTTTTGGGAAATGAAGCGCAAAGTACTTTGTAATTGTGAGTGCTAGCTCTCAGAGCAGATTAAAACGTGTAATTTGACCGAGGTATCCGCGAGTAGGGAAATTAGGAGTCTCTACAGTAACTTTCTCAGTGAAAAGTGTTTTCGCGCTGATATAGCAAAGCAAAGCTTACAAAGTGAAACGAGATACGCACAAACGCAAACTGTTGAGTGCTCAAAATTTCAGAGTTACCGTTCTATTTCATATCTTTTTACGGCTCTTCTAATCTGATGGTCACAAATTTTTAGAGAAAAATCCACATATTTTGGAGTCATTTGCGGAAAATGGCATTTTTTTAAACAAAATAAGCTTATTTATTTACACAAATTACAAACTACAATAGTTGATTGTTTACACATATCAGTACCTATAGGTCGCATAATTCGTCCCGTCCTTGTGAACGTTTTGACAGTACTTCATGCATCTCTTCACCACGTACATCGATACTAATCCAAAGGCGAGATATGCCGCAACGCACACAGTATAGGCCCCTAGGACCAGATGGCCTCGGAGCATCTCTAAAGCAACCAGATCAGGCTAGTTCTTGTAGTTCATTTTTCAACCTTCATCAGAATACAGCTTGGTAAGAGTGTTCTCTTCTGAGGGCCAGTACTTGGCTATGAACGTCTGCATATTGAATTGCAGGAAGATCATGACGAAGAGGGTTAGAGAGAAACACAAATTCATCAACCACTAAGCGTCGTAAGTTCGCTTCCAAGAGAAAACAAGAGTAACAAACCTGGTATGTTCGAAAGTAGCTCAAAATAAAGGCCTTTTCCAGGTGAATGCCGGCAAGAAGGATCAATCCTGCTGCGATCAAGACAGCAAAGAGTCCATAGCCATAAATGGTGCTTTTTGCGAGCAGAATATAGAAAATCGGGAATCCGGAGATGCCAATGAGAATGTTGCAGACGGCAATAAAGGTTGCTGCGGCCTAAAAGTTAGAAGATGAGACAATAAATATCTTTACAAAATGGCGTTGTTTACCACTGACAAGTCACAATAATGTAAACGGCGTGGAAATTTAAATTTTGAAGTCATTTTTTCAGATTGAACGCCTTGCTACGTGTTCATTGACCAATAGGAAACAGTCAGTTATCCACAAACAAACACAAACAGAAGTTAAGAAATCAGGATAAAACTAGACTCAGCTCAGAGAACAAATGAAAAGCAAAATGAAACTCAAAAGTGCCGCAAAATTGAGAGTTTTCCGCAAACCGAGATCAGAGCAATTTTAGCTTGAACGTCTTAAAAATGCGATGTTCTGTAAGAAATCACTACCGTAGTCGCAAGGCTCAAAGATAATGTTGAAAACAAGCCAAAACAATTTGAAAAAATCGTGTTTTCTACGATGTCCGCGTCCCTTCTTGCTCTCAAAAACATGGCATGATGGAGAAATTAAAAAAAATTCTAATTGAATCATCGATTTGCGTGTTTTTTTTTGTGGTTACTGGCAGTGTGATATCACGTGGCAAACATAGATTTCTTTGAACATTCAAAACTTCGACAATAAGTCTAAATTAAACGTCTTCTTGAGGTCAATAAAATAGCCCTAAAGCAACTCCTCGACTTACCTTAACCGGAACTCGTCCCTCACACAACGAATCCATATCCGCAGCAGGTTCGTGAACGGACGCGTCGGTCGAAAATTCGTTGACAACAGCAACTGGTTCTCCCATCATTTATACCTATTTGGAGTGAAGTTGGAGTTTCGAAAAAACGACCCTACTGAAGAAGAAGAAGAAGCGCACAAATAAGTTGAGTATTGACTGTTGACAGTTTGTGAGATAGACTGGCATTGCTGAAAACAGGTATTCGAGATTGCGATGAAAGACAAAAACATGTCAAGGACGCTTTTGTTGTTTGGCCCTGTGTATCAGTGTATCATGATCGCAGCCGAAACTCACAAATAAACAATGCCAAGTGATTTTTGTAATCGTTGAGGATTGGTGAGAACGCAATTGACTTTGATCGTTGAACTCGAAACTGTTTATTGACATACGCTTTGAACTTGAAAAAGGAGCGCAACAATTCAGAACCGGTTTTCTCGACTGACTTTGGCGTCCAAAACAAATGGGGAAGTGATGCGCTGACTTTTTGTCTCAACTGAAATTTGGTCTTTCTTTGTCTGTAAATGGCGACTGCGGTGGAGAGTACTTACTGCGGTGGGAGAGTGAAACTAAAGGTAGGGTTTGGTTGGATTTATTTGGTTTTGTTCAGTTCCAAGGTGTTAAGGTTGCAATTTTGGCAATTCAAAAGCTTAGATTGAACTAATATTTTAAGTTGAAAACTCGAATAAAGGTCAATTGATCTGGGCTAATCTTTAACAAAGTTTGGAATTAGTTAAATTTGACTAAAATAACTTTCCTACGACATTTCGATAACAGACAGTTCGGTAACAGACAGTTACGTAACAGACTTGAATTGAGGCAGTTGCGTCCGGCGAAGCCTGGTAAGTCAAAAACCAGACAAGCACTTTATGCTATGCCTAAGCGGATCTTAACGCGAATTGCGAATCTATGAAGCTTTGTCTGTCAAAGAACCGGTCGCCTTTGTCTGTTATCGAGCTGTCTGTTACGGAATTGTCTGTTACCGACTTGTTTGTTGCCGGCTTATCTGTTACCGACCTACCGACCTATCTGTTACGGAACTATCTCTTACCAAGCTGTCTGTTCCCAAAGTCTGGCACGATAACAAGAAGCCTTTATCTAGCTTTAGTAACTGTACCTGTTCAGAAAGCCACACTGTGCATCGGAATCGCCTACATCGTTATAGGAATCCTTCTTTTTCTCTTCTGTTTCACCGGAAAAATCCCGGACGACTTTAGTTGGGAACTAATGTTCTTCGCCTTCCTTATCGCCCTTGTTGGACTGATGGCTGTTGTTGGCGTCTACAAGAACAGAACCTTTCCCATTCAAAATTTCATCAATTTCCAGGTTAAATCTCTTGCTTATATCTGTAATTTGAGTCTTTTAGTGGGCGCTCTTGCTTTGGAGCGCTATAATGCTCAGTTACACAATCAGGAATCAGTGGAACATTCAAAAATTCTTGAAAAACTACAATTGGTTGGACGCTGGAAAGGAGCTCGAAGATCAGGAGACGTTTGGCCACGTCATTTTGGGTTTATGTTCATTTTCTATTGTCGCCTTTATGATTTTTGCGTGCTTTTCATGTTATACTGTGAGCCGATGTGTCAATTATATGAAGAGCGGGCAAGTGGTTGCGAATGGAAATGCGGTTGTGGAGAATTCTGTAGCTTAAAGTAAATCTTTGTTGTCAATTGTTGGTCTTCACAACTCAGTACTTGGAGATCAGAACGCGAAAAGTTCCGAAAATTGATTTACACTTGAACCGCATTATTTTTAGCACCATAATCACCAGTTCCGACCGAGAATCCAGAATTTGAAGCAATCTAAAAGCTGCTCTAGGCTCATTAAAATTAATCAAACTCGCCCTTCATCTATCAAATTAGCTTTCCGAAAATTGGTTATTTATGTTTATCGCTGTTGTTTTAAGTGTTAAAGGATAAGAACGCCAACAAGAAACTTGACAGACACAGCATGGCCACTTTTGATCGACGCCCTTTGATGAAGCCTGAGGCGCGCAGCAAGCAACAAAATATCGTTTCTCAACGTCAACTCCGGTTGAACCGGGATTTTTGATCAAACGTTTTGCGCTTGATACGACGTAAACTAAGTGTAACATTCCAGAGAACGATTTTAATAGGAAAATGTCTCAAACCGGCCTACACCCTATCCAACAATCCCAAGAGATAATTCAATTAGACAACATTGGAAGTTTAAACAGAAAAACTAAAATTCAAGCAAATTCTTTGAGCATCGCCCTGTTGTAAGTCTTCACGCCTTCCTTTGGTGTCTTGTTCGACTTCTGCGACGCTAAAATAATGAAAATAAGATATGATACGACGTTATTTACAACTTACAATCTTCCACTCTTTTGGATTCTGGTTTTTTGACTTCCTTGCTGATAGGCTCCAGTTTCTGAGGTAATTTTGCAACTAAGGGTTCAATTGCCATCTATAATACACAAGTCAGCTGTCATAATCATAGCCTAATGATCTCACCGTTCCTCCTTCAGCAACTTCCAACAAATCGCCAATTTCCCCGTGACGTTCGGCCAAAGCGCGCAGATCCTTTTTCAGCTCGAAAATTTCCGCAATAGTGACCGGACCAGACGATTTCTCCGCTCGCATCAAGAATTCCACCTCCTGCTCATAGGCACGAAGACTTTGCTTCAACTCTGCGACCTTCTCGTAGCTTCCACCGACCATCAGCTCCTGCTCAGCCATCTTGAGCGTGTGCTTCAGGTAGTCCGCGTAGACGTCGTTGCGAATGGACATTGAGTTGTTGCGGAGAAAAGTTGAAAATTTGGCCGACATCTTCTTGATCAGCTCCTCGTCCTCTTTCAGCTCGTTCAACTGCACTTCATAGCTTCTGATCACGTCAGCGATGCTCAAATTCTGGGTATCCTTGTTCGCGAGCATCTTCTTCAGCTCTTTGTTCACCACTTGTCTCGTGACGAATTTTTGAAGATGCTTGATGTGGAGATGGCGTTCCCAGCTACAGCCGCATTCCCTGCAATTGGAGCTGCTGCCGAATGCTGCACAGCTCTTGAGAGCAACGTTGGGCCATGCGCCAAGTTTGACATCACTCAGATAGCACTTATCGTGACAGATCTGCCTGTAGTGCACATTGAATTGCCCCGATTCTCCAACCGGAACCTGATCGGTGCACTTTGTCGAAGAGCAAACGGTTCTCGGATTCTCCAGTGGCGTTGTTTTGATGTCATAGACGGTCATGTAGAGGTGATCTTGGAGTGATTTCTTGTGATAACGAGAGCATCGCAGCTGCTCGATTTGATCTTCCATCGACTTTGCGTTCATTCGAATTTTCTTGCTCGCAGCAGCGGAAATCGGAACCATGTTCAGGATCAAACGACGCGTCTCCGTCAGCGCTTTCATCGCGGTCGTATCGTGTGCGGGGAGGTTTCGCACGTATTCGAACAGCTTCACAGTGCTCTGCCTCGAAACGTCAAAGCTTCTGTCGAAATCCTTGCGTTGTTTTTCGAGATCGATGCCGTTCGCCTTCATCCACAGGTATTTGAAGGGCTCGTTGTCAAAGTAGAACATGTTCCGGTCTTCATCGAGCGCAATCTCCACATCCTGCTGTCGCTTCAAGCTCTTCAAGTAGTCGTGGAGGATCGGGAGCGTGTCGCCTCCCTTGTAGAACGTCGATCGCGCCTTCGTAAAGCAGAAAACGATATTCTTCGCCGCGTCTTTGTGAAGATTTGAGAGAAGCTCGTAGATACAGTACCGCATGGCTACAGTAATCCGTGAACCGTTTGGTGGAATGAGAATGCAGAAAGCGTTGATCTCCTCGTGTCTATTGATCTCTTCTAAGATGTAGTCAAAATTCTTGCGATCTTGTTCGACCCCGCGAGAGTCACCGATGCCAGGAACGTCAATGATACGGTAGAGCTGCTCGTTTTCAGTAAATTCATAAACCTGTGGACGCTGTGTAGCCGATTCGCCGTCGAGTTGAATGTTCTCGTTGGCGTTCTGCTCGCCAATGAGAATCTTCTTCCCGTCGTAGAGGAACCGCGCCGGAATCAAGTACTTTGGTTTGTTGGACTCCGCTTCCGATAGGCTACTGTAGGCAATGTAGTTGACCATTCCGTTGATCAGAGTCGACTTTCCAACGCCCGTTTCGCCGAGCAAAACGATGGTGATCGCTTTGGGAGCGTCGCTGGCAATCTTTGAGGGAAGAGGAACGTTTTGCAGGATGCTTGGAAGTTCGCGAGGCTTCTCGTCTTCAACCTTGAGACTCTTCAACATCTTCTCCACTTCTCTGCCATCAAATCGAAGCGAATCTTTCTCAGTTTGAACATAACTAGACTGGCTTGCTTTGTAACTCGAGATCTCCTCCGATTTCTTCTTGCTAGGAATGTGGTCTTCAGGCATTAGTCTTCCAGCGACGGTGCTCGTGATCTTCTGTGAGCGAAGGATTCTCTTCACTACAAGCTCAACAAATTCCAGTTTTTCGTTTCCAGCGCATCGTATTTTGAAATAAGTTATGACGTTCTACAAAACAACAACATTACAACAAAATATAAGCTAAGTAATAGCAAACCTTGCGACAACTGTAATAAGTGGCGAAATGAACCTGATATGTCGCGCTTTCTTCAACATGTCCGTCGAGATCAACTTCTTCATACTGGTTCTCGCCCACGTCTTTCAGGATCCAAGCAGACACGTTCGGCTCATAACGTGAGATAATCTTCCAATTCTTGTTGAGAATTGTTAGAAGCGATTTGAAACTAGGACAATCGCTGCGAGTTATTGGCATTGCGGTTTCTCTCAGATATTCCTCGTTTTTGAAGAGTTTCACATAGATCTCACGCTAAAAGTTCTTGTTTTAGTAATTGAATTAATTGAAGGCGTTTGCAATTACCAACCTTTACGGGAAGAGCTGGTTCTTCAAGTTTTGGGTACAATCTACATACTCCACCATCGTCAGCCACTTTCTGGTCGAAAGCAGCCATCTTTTTCATTAGTTGAACTTCGGCTTTCTCATTGCTAATTCCACCATAAGAAATTTTGAAACAGCTGACGTTGTCCTAAACAAAAATCATTTAAAAAGATCCATTATATTTATAAGAAATGCTAACCTCAATCTCGTAATAGTTGTCAGCGAAGCGAACATGATAAGTGAGCCCATTTTCAACCATACCGTTAAGGTCAACTTCAATAGGCTTCTTATCGTCCACAACTTTCAAGATCCAAGCGTAGATTGTTTGACGAAAAATTTCGGATTTCCCAAACACGTTATGATCTGCAAGGTGACTAATGACTTGTTGGAACGTGTAGGGAGCATTTGGATTGAACGACATTGACTCCTCCGCCACACATTGATTGTTTTTCCCAACTCTCAAGTAGAACAAAGCCTAAAAATAGGATGTTTTGAGGAAAGTGGAGAGAGAACGCACCTGTGCGGGTGGAAATATCAAGTCCATGGGAATTTCTTCATTTTTCCGCTTATTAGCAAGCTCATCCTCTTTTCTGTCAGAGCTGGTCTCTGCAACCTTAGGCGACTCTCTCTGGATCAATTCAAACTCAAGCTTCTTGTTCTCAGGACCAGAATAGTGTAACTTAAAATAAGCCGACACATCGCGCTAAAACAAAAATCTAGAATGTCTAGAACGGTGACGAGTTGAAACCTTGATCAACGCTTGTACAGTATAGAAATGAAGGTGATACGTTTTCCCCTCTTCAATCGCTCCATACAAGTTAACCTCATTGAGCTTTCCGTCATGGGAAACGTTGAAAAACCAAGCGTATGTGTACAATGTATACACGCTGTCCTTTGCAATCAAATTCTCTTCTTTGCTGAGTTCACAAATTAGGTCGTGGAATGTGAGAGGAGTGCTCGAATCGAAGAACACGTCTTGCTCTAGCACACGGCTGTCGTTTCTAAAAACTTGTAGTTTGCTCATAGCCTATAAAGCAGAATATATCGTGTCAGTGGGAGAACAACGGAGTACCTGATGCTTGCCGTTTGATTGATCTTCTTGGCGCGCGGCATCCCGATGCCGTCTGTGATCCTCAACATGAAGCAACTGAAGACCGCCATACTCTCTCTGGGAATAACACAGCACAAAATAAGCCGTGCGGTCTTTCTAAAACGAGACCATCATTAAAAATAAACTAAGATCTACTGACCTTAACCATAAATTGTGAATCTCCAAAATGAAGGTGATAAGTCACACCTGCTTCCAGCCTTTCATCGACATGAGCCTCAATGTAGTTGTTTTCGCCCACGTTTTTCAAAATCCATCCGTAAATCATTTGGGAGTAGCTGCTCGCTATATCGAAAGAAGTGTATTCAGCACCGATGTGCTTAATGAGCGCCTCGATAGTGTTTTGACCACCCGGGGAGAGTGGCACTGCCTTCTGTAGCAAGTTGATTCCGTTTTTGAAGATGAGCAGATGGATTTCTGGCTAAAAGGATTTCTGTTTTAATTATCCGTTAATTTACAGCACGTCTACCACGACAGAAACGGGCGATTCTTCTGAATCCATTTCCATTGGCTCATCCTTCTTAGCCGCTAACAGTTGAGCCTGCGGATGCTGCAATCTCAAAAATGGATGGAAATTTGTGTTTAATTAGAAATACCTGCTTGACATGACTGTACCAAAGCTCAATTTTGTCTTTGGAGCGGACAAACGTGAGAGGATACAATCCGGGCTCCACGTCGAGATACTCGCCCAATTCATCATCGTAGCGCTTAAGATGACCATAGACATCGCCAGTTGTTGTTGGATGAAAATCGAGGAATTTTTTGGAGTTGACTTCCAGAACCTCCGATAAATTCGGCGGATTGTTTGCACTGCAAGTCATCGGTTCAGTGATAAATTCACCTCCTAAAAGACGAATTCGAATGCAGATGCGGAACACCTAGATTGAAACGATTAAGTGGGTTACTAATGAATGAATTGATCTAACCTCGGTGGTGGGATGCTGAGCCTCGATGTTGTCATTTTTCAAGCCAAAATCGTAGGACATTGCTGAAACCAGAAGCAATTGTGAAAACACGTGAAATAAGCAAATATTTGAAGCTGTAAGTTACAGTTGACTTCAAAGTGAACGAACGATAACATAGTGTTTAACATGACAAGCTGAATACAATCGCAAATTCGATATAAAAATGGACGATTAACATAACTCATTTCTTTCCCTTCTTCCTTGCTTCCGTGCTTTCCGTGCTTCGCCTTCTTCGGTGGTTTGGCTTCTTCTTTCTTTCCAATAGTCCACTCATAGGCGCCTTTAACCATGTTGAACACGGAGCTGATGAGTCCTCCGTTTGTCGACTTGTACAAATGAACCTCGTCCTCCCTAACGTAGTTCTTCTGCGAATGATCGGCGGCGTTCAAGAAGCTCGTGAACTGCGCGCCAAGTTCGTCCATTCCTTTCAGCTCCTCTTTCATCGCCTCGATGCTGGTGATCGTAATGTCCTCGAGGCCGCTCTTCATGTGATCGTTGATGATCGACACTTCTTCTTTGTACTCGGCGAGGTACTTTTCAAGTTGATCGACCTTCTCGCTTCCTTCACCGGTAACAGCGACTTCGTTCTTCGCCAGTTTGATCGATTGCTCGAGGTACTCTCCGTAGGCGTCGTTGATCACCGCGATCGCGTTTTTGTTGAGAAACGCGACGAATTTAGCGCAAATCGTCTTGATTCTCTTTTCCTTGAGGCTCAACTCGTCGAGACGAGTTTCCAGACCCTTGATGACGTCAACGACGCTTACTTCGTCGGTGTTCTTGCCAGAAATCACCTTTTCGACCTCCTTGTTCGGCACGTCAATCGTTTCTTGCTTCTGTTCATAGCGAATATGAAGATGAGTGTCCCACGAGCAGCCGCATTGATGACAATTCATTCCGCTCATTGCCCAGCAGCCTTGGAGACCAGGATTTGGGTATTTTCCCGGCTCGATGTTTTGCAGATAGCAGTGATCGTGGCAGATAGTTCGGTAAAGCACCTGCGACTCGGTTGTTCCAGGAATTCCAACCGTATCGACGCACTCCGCACTAGCGCATACGGTTTTAGGGTAATCGATGGGCACTGCAACTAGAGTTGTCTGCTTGATTGTCAGCTGCTCCTTCAGGCTGACTGTCTGCTTCTTCATTTCTTGCAATTCGACCTTCTTCGCTTCGATGATGCGTTTGTTGGTCTGGATGTTCTTTGTGATCTCAGCGGAAATTGGCGTCAGCTCGAGGATGATTCTCTTGGCCTCATTGAGAGAGATCATGTCGCGAATCTGTCAAAAATTATGTTTTTTAAGTCAAAATCCATCAGCTGTTACCATGTGAGGCTGAAGCGAAGCAATGTAGTCCAAAATTCTGTACGAGTTCATCGCTGAAATGTCCCAGCTTTTCACAAAATCCTGCTTGTCGTCCCAGAGATTGATGCCGTTCTGTAGCGCACAGAGGAACTTGAAGGATTCGTTGTCAAAGTAGTACATTGTGTTCTCGTTCAAACTGATTTGAACGTTGCGCTTTTCCTTGAAGCTCTTCACGTAGTTTTCAAGGATTTCTTGAGTGTTTCCGGCCTAAAATTTGAGCTACATGAGTTCGGAATAAGGCCATTTCCTAGGTCTACCTTGTAAAAGTTGACTCGAGCTTTTGTGAAGCAGAAAACGAGATTTTTCGCTGCGTCCTGGTGGAGATGAGTGAGCAGCTCGTTGATACAGTACTTCATGGCAATGGTGAGCCGTGGCGCGTCCGCTGGGATGAGAATGCAGACAGCATGTATACGATCAAAGTTATAAAGCTCTTGAAGGATCATTTCAAAGTTTTTTCGGTCTTGTTCGACTCCACGAGAGTCTCCAACTCCGGGAACGTCGATGAATCGGTAGAACTGAAAAAATGCGATTAGAAAAGCCTAAAAAAGTCCGCGCTTACCTTTCCATTTCTCATGAAAGTGTACGATTTTGGACGCTGCGTAGCAGAAGCTCCACTCGTCTGATTCTCGTTGTCCGTCTGCGTTCCAACATAGATCTTCTTGAGCTTTTTGTCGTCGTCTTCAAGAAGGAAATGCGTCGGGATGGGAATTTCCAAAGTTCCTTTGTCCACAGCTTCATCGAGACTCGCGTGCAGAAGATAGTTGAAGATGGCGTCGATCCACGTTGACTTTCCAGCGCCCGTTTCTCCCATCAGGATAATGTTGACCTCTTCGCATTTTTCGATGCTTTTGTAGACGTTCAAAGCGAGCGTTTGATAGAATGTTCCGTGTTTGGTGCTACCGCACTTGAACTTGGCGTCGGTATTGAGATGCGCTCCACAGCTGCAGTGGAGATGGTCGGAGAAGGCGTAGAAGACAGGCTGATGGCAGTCGGAGCAGATCCATTTCCGCTTTGAATTGGTGCACTTCTTGGGACAAGCAACGTCCAGGAGAACTTTCATCTTTGGTTCATCGATTTTGCGTTGCACAGCTCCTTCGAATTTCACCAAATTCATCTCAGGCGCTTTCTCTTCGTCCGATAGCACGCCTTCCATCTCGTCATCAGATGATAGCACGCCTTCGTCGGACTCTGCAGCCGCATGTTCCTGTAATTTCTAAAAATTGATCAATTCAAGAGCCAATTAACGAACCTCTTCAGTGCCGTCCAAAGGGACGCAATATTTGGGCAGCGAATCTAGCGAAAAGTCCTTTGCATCGTAGAAGACCACGCGGTATTTGCCCTTATCCTCCAGCGAAGTTTCCTCGTAGTCCGAGAGAATGTTCAAAAAATCATCGAAACCGTCGACTTTGACAGCGACGCTCGCATAGCATTTCCTCTTTCCCCATTGCGTATCGTTGTAGAAGACGGTCATAACAGCTGCGATGAGCTTGTAAGGAGCGGTCGCTTCAAAGGAAAGCATTTTGGCAAATTTTGGCGATTTGGAACTAGCGGTATGGTAGGTGGCTTCAATCAAAGCTTGTGTTGACTGAAAAGATCTTAGTTTAACACTTTTTGAATCCTCAAGTTACCGTTGGAACGGCTGCAACTGGTTTTGGTGCAAGTTTTGGTTTTGGTGCAGGTACAGAAGCCATTTCCTTGGGAATAAGAATGCCGAATCGTGTCTAAATGAATATAACAAGAATTGTAAGAATTTAATCATGAATTTGATCACCTTGTGTTGAACTAAACTCGCGTTCACAAACTCAATTGAGTACGATTCTTTGTCAGCGACGTTAACGGTCGCATAGTCTTGATCAACGTTCACAGAACGATGGAAGGAGTCATCATAGCGTGAAGCGATGACGCTGAACTGCATGGAGGGTTGCATCGGCTTGACATGCGTTTCATAGGTGTCAACGATCATGTTCAAGAGAGTCAGCGGCTTCTTGTCGAAGCTAATCACGTTCTGGATGTTGTGCACGGAGTCTGGAGCACTCTTGATGGCAGCGTCAACAAGAACTTTGAAATTAGCGGGTTCCTAAAAGCATATTTTCAATAAATTTGAACTCATTTTGAGCGCAGTTACCTCAGGGCTGGAGAGCTGGCAGAGCTCTCCGCATCGGACTCCTTCTCAAGAAGAACAGCGAATTGGCACATTCGCTTCTTTGCAGACTTGGTGAGTGAAGACACTTTAAGGAATTGGATCTTGAACTTGTCGCCAATTGCAACTTTGCAGTCTTCGTAGCAGGTCGTCATGCTGTCGAACTGCTCCATTTCGTTGTCGTACTTTTGAACCACAACATAGCATTCCTCTTTGCACCAAGTGGTCTCCTCGTAGAAGATTGCCATGATGTATCCCATGAGCAGCCTACGCTTTGAGGCGTTCACAGTAACGACTCTTCTCATGAGACGCACTTTCTTTTGCTCCGTCCTTGAAAACAGCTTCAATAATCGCTTTTCCGATCTAGAATGACGCGCTGGTTAAGCTTAGATAAAGTATCCAACCTGATTGGTCGTCTCGTCGACTTTTCTGTGGCGAACAATCGACTTATGTGAGTGATCCTGAATTTGTTGATTTAGCTAACAGTCTGCCTGTCTTACCGTCACAACTTCATCGTTTTCTTCGAATTTGATCTCATAGCGCTTTCCCATTTTTGACGACTTCAGTCGCATCAACGTTTACGAAATCATCAAACTTGCGATCAAACTCCAAATAGGATGCCACAATCTGCTTGTTAGATCCACATTGATACAGTTGGTTGCAGAAGCCTTCGGC
>MQUG01001624.1:0-16059 GCA_007213375.1 Steinernema feltiae | reverse complement strand
CCGTTCAATCCTGCGTGGCAACCACAACAACAAGCCGAGCACTACAACACCACCTTTACTTTATCAAAAACTGCAAAATCGTAAATTTTCAAAAATCAATATTTCGGACGCGAGCGCAAAAATGAGACCGCCGCAATCGATTTTGTTGCGAAAGTGCGTCATCGTCTTTTGAAACCGCTCTGCGTTCAAAAAAAGTGCCGTCGGCCTGCCGCTCTCTGTCGCGGACGCGTTATCTCGACCGGTTGCCGACGGAGTGAACGAGCGGACTGACTAAGAAACAGACTTGATGGCCGACAAAACGCGTCCCAAATGAACCGATTGAGATAACGTTTCTGTGACTGCAACTTATCGCGACTTTACTACAATTCTGGTTGCTATTTAAACGCGTTTCTTTCAGATTCTTGGGTGATTAAATCACCAATTGACCGTCGAACTAACCTGAGCGTTGTCTTCAAATGAAGGTAAGTCAATTTACGCTGTTTTGTTGAGTTTAACGTTCTTTGCAGAGGTTTAAACCAAGAGGGTCTTAAACAAAAGACTCTGTTCCTCCGATTTTCGTGTTGATTACGGATGGCTTCATACTTACGGTTTGTCAATTTGAGGCGACGTTTAAACGCTAACGCATTTTCATTTTCAGTTAAAAGAGACACACTTGCTACTTTACACCCAGATCAAGTTTTCGAACTTGGCAAAGAGTTTTCTGAAGTATTTGTCCCTTTAATGTCAGAGTTCGAGAAAAAGCCTTCCATTTTCTTCTTGAGCATAAAAGGATTCTACTCTGGACGCCAGCCGGCGATGGTTTACGATTCCTCCAAAGAACTCCCCGTTCAATTGAAAGCCGGAAGAGGTTGGCTGCTTACTTACTGGAACGCTTTCGTGCTCCTCTCGACCAATGGAGTTCCAGACGGAAAAAGAACTGACGCTTCAATTTCCACTAGACAACACTTGCCGGCGAAACAAACATACGAGAATCAAAATCGGTTAGTTTAATTCTCAAAATACTCTTTTAAACAGTTAATTTTAGAAAAATCCTGAAAGAATTTTTCAAACTTGTTCAGACATTGAGGATGTTGGTGATTGGAGTGATACAAAGGTAATTTTGTCATTTTTTGCTTAAAAGTACGAAATAATCTTGTAGAAACGCTCGAAAATTGAAATGACAAGTTGTGCAATCGCTTGACAGAATCACAGACCCGAAACGACCGAAAACGATTAAGCAAGTTGTGAGGATCATGTTGCGTTCTACGGTAAGCAGACAAAACAGGCATTTTAAACCGATACGTTTTAGAGTTGGACCGAGCGAACTGCTTCGCATTGCTTTCGTAACGACATTATTCAAGGATCAGTTTACCATTAGTCGAATTGAATCGACTTCATCATCATACACTCCTTTTCGCGCTTGTGAAACTGAAGCGAACAGACCCAGGAAACGGAGCTTTGAGCATGGTTTTCAAACAACGAATCGATTGAAATTGATTTTGCATTCTACGGTAAGCCAACAAAACAGGCATTTTTCAATCAGTTACGTTTTAGGGTTGGATGGAAGGAACTAATCGCTCGTTCATTTAGGAATGAGGACTCGAGTCCTTATCATCCTCGTCGGCGTCGTTGCCGGCGCCCTTGCCGCCTGCCCACCGAACTCGAAGGAAAACGCCGACGGCAGCAAATGTTTCCGTTTCGATCCGGCGAAGACGGCCACACACTGCGGGTCACGACATCGGCTGTGTATTCGATGTTATCGCTGAAGCAGCTGTTTGCTTCACGTTTGTTTTGGAGATTTGAACAGACTGGTATGTTCTCATTTAACCGTTTTCTACTCGTTTCTACTCTGATTATTTAGATGCGTCATCTCTCTGGCGTCTTTCTGCATCCAGAGCACGGTTCTGAACAAGTTCTATGCGAAAAACATTCGAAAGTTCTATGGAGCAAGGATAGTGGGCGATCAGGATGCCATCAACATGGCATTACGCAACGCTCGCCGTTCCCGGTGTTATCACTGCGATGCAGATGACAAACACTCAGCATTTAACGATTGACGACCACTATGAAGATCAACTCACTTACGACAAATTAGCCAACTGAACCGACCCAAGTCAACCAAGAGAGGGGAAATATCGCCTTTAGCGATCAATTTATTCCTCTTTATCCTTCGCTCTCAGCGCTTAGGTGCGTAGGCGAACCAAACACGTTCCAAGATCTCTAATTAGAGAAGCTAGCAAAATTTTAGTTCAACCACGCTTCGAATGCAAATTCCATTTGTTTACATGATTCGTATAGTAAAAGTTGAGACGCCCTTTCTTCTTCCCTTTATTTAGTCTTTGCGGTTAACAAACTCTGTGCAAACTCCGAACGCAAAAGAGCAACATCTGTTTTGAGTCTCTCTTTGTCTCTCTCTTTTTTCTCTCTTTTTTTGTTTTTTTGTCTCTCATCTCTCTTGCATCTTTCTGCATCCAGAGCACGGTTCTGAACAAGTTCTATGCGAGAAACAATCGAAAATGGACCAAGGAGAGTGGACAAATTAGCCAACTCGAGTCCTCATCATCCTCGTCGGCATCGTTGCCGGCGCCCTCGCCGCCTGTCCTCCGAAACTCGAAGGAAAACGCAGACGGCAGCAAATGTTTCCGCTTCGATCCGGCGAAGACGGATTTTGATTAAAAAAACTGACAAAACGGTATCATTAACATGCTTTCCTTTGAAATCAAATCCGCAAAGATGAAGATGCTCAACCAAAACAACGTTTGACTGGAGTTTTAGTTCTTTAAATTGCAAATTGAGGCAATTTTGAGACGGAAAATACTTGCAAAACTGAATTTGGATGGATAAATTTCTAACGTACATTATGCAGTGCGTAACAAATTAAATCGGTACTCACTGAAGAACCTAATCTGCTGATCGAGTTAAGCGAGCGATATGAAACTAGCTCTAGCTTTAAACGCTTTAAAGCTTCAAGTATGCTTTTGAGATTGTGAATACGCAGGTACTCTTCATATGTGTCGCTTTTATACTCTTGTCTTCTCTGTTTCAGATGCCCATACTGCGTTAATTCCGCTTCCAGAGCAAGGTTCTGAACGAGAGATCTGTGGTCCAGAGTTCGAGAGAACAGACCTCAGACACATGTTACGCACGCCGTTCCCGGTGTTATCACTGCTATGCAGATGACAAACACTCAGCATATGACGATTGACGACCACTATGAAGATCAACTCACTTACGACAAATAAGCCGAAGTCAAGCGACCCAAGTCAACCAAGAGAGAACACAACATTACCCTGAAACAGCTCATTTGATTATAATGAAACAAGATTAAGGAAACAAGATTTTAACTTACTCGTTGCAGAGTTCAACAAACAATTTGAGCATATCAATGAAGGACAGTTTCACAAAACTGCCGTCATCGACATAACGATAATCAAAGTGGCCATTTGCGGCCATTTTCTCCTCCGTTTGCAAAAGTAAGAAACCTCCAAGCAATTTTTGTCCTCCGTACTTAATGAAGGAAGGATCCTTGCACGAGCCTTTGAATTCAATGGCAGAGCGCCAGTGCGAGGAGCCGTGAACTAAACAATTAAATTTACATCATCAACACACGATTAAGAACAAACAGCTTGATGTGTGAAAGGAACTCCGTAGCGAGGCTGGCGGATGGCGTTCAAAGAATATCTGCGAGCGCTGGTCACAGCAGACGCCTTGCCCAGTAAGACCGTTTGGCGAATCAACTGTGATATCATGTTCAGTTTGAATTAATAATCTGAAACTAGAAGAAACAAGTGAATCGGTGAAAGCAAAAAGTGATGAAAGAGTAGAGCACAAATGACGAAACATATGGTGGACTCCGTCTTTCGCAAACAAACGGAGGATATTTCGCAATCGTCTCGTGACTGATTGCAAAAATTAGCGGTAGATCACGCAGAGAAGCACATTTTCAGTCTTTTCGCACTATCAGAGTGGACGTCGACGAAACTGAAATTCTGTTTCGCAATTCTGAACAACTTTACTTCAACAAAAACTTTTTTTTCGATTTGTGACTTTAGCCAGAAATTTGAAATATAAACAGGTCAAACTTGGCGACCGCACACAAATGCAAACCTCAAAAATCCCAGAAATAGTCGCTATTATGTTGTTTGTTTATAGAGAAAGGTCGAATCCCGCAACTAAAAGAACTAGAAGACGAATTGTGCTAAAAACATGAATAACTGTGACAGAAAAACGATGCAACAAGCGAGCGCATCGCTGTTATGCCGTTTTAGCTTCGTATAAACGCTACAAACTGTTGAAATTCACCGCAAAATGGAGTTTGTGCCATTTGCCTTCATTACTTCTGTGGTCAACATGACCTGCAAGTACACGTATGGGAAATACAGACTCCAGGCGTTGTCGACCTATTGGAGTAAAGCGGCGGAAGCGCGTCACAAGGAATGTCACGGCACTCAACTGACGGACGTCACAGTAAAGTTGCACCCGCTGGATTGTTCATACAGTACAGAACCCAAAGGACTCAAACTCGAATCGTTCGACTTTCAGCGCTACCGCTTGCATAAACTTTGGCTTTACAATAGGAAAGAGTGCGGAAAGTCAGCCGAAACCGTCGATGCAGCGAACAAGGCGAGGGTGGTCTCTCTCATCACTCAAATGCTCCACAACAGCCGCTATCCACTTCCGAGGCTGCATGTTGACATTGAAAGGGGCGAAGATGAAGTGTGGCATACGGTAAAAATGATTTTCGCCGCTATTCCCGCGGTGCAGACTCTACAGTACTCGGCCGACTTTGCGTGGTGTCTTCCAATAGTTGAAAAAACGATGGAATCTTTGTATTTGTGCGGAAGAGTCGACGAAACCCGCTGCATGCCGAAAAGGGTGCAGACGACGATTCTGAAGTCGGTCAAGAGCGGACGTTTGATCAGTTTACGAGCTTACTTCAGGCCAGAACAGCGCCGTTTCTGCGAACAGCTGCTGCGGGCGATCGAAAATCGCAACGGCTTTGATTTAATAACCCTCGGTAACGTCTACAAGGAGTTCTTTGAAAAGAAGATCACGATAAATGAGACCGCTAGAATTAATTATGTCGATGGGAATACGATCTACTGGACACTTCGCGAGTAGCAAAGGTGAATTCGTATGTTCGCTAATGTGTTCTGTAGTTAATCATATAATTGTAAGACGATCGTAAGACAATTGTAAGATTGTAAGATGTATCGCGAACAGAGTTTATCGTTTCTGCGCTAAACTATTCACTACGTTTTCATTGGCAAACAGCTACGCCGAGGATTCTTTGTCTAGTTTTTTGTCCTTCCGTGAGGGTATTCGGTTTTTCCCAGCTACTGAAACGTCGAATGGCCTTGTTCAATAGTCCACGGTACGTGAGTCCTATGCGTCGTTTGGTGCGAAAACGTTGCTTACAAAGAAGCTTGCACATTTCTTGATTGTAATTTGCCCTAAATGCTAGCGCTCTTTGTTGCATTAAAGTTAAATGATACCTCGTGATCTTGCTTTTCTCAAAGTCCAAAATAGCAAAATGCAAAAAGCAAATTGTTTCTCAAACAACATTCGAATCACGACTGCATGTACGTTCCAGCGGCTAAGATAGAGGAAATTCCGAATATTCAATTCCTTTCGATCCCTGTACAAAAACGTCCAGGCGCTGAGGTGAAGGACAGCCTTGGGTGAAGGATTGATAAAAATTACGTTTTGCCAAATACACCGTGTCTACCTTATGTTGCGGTTGCACTGAGACATAAATACAATGCTTTCGGATCCGCAAAAATTTGCCGCGATTGACTGTAGATCATGGGAGTCCAAAATATTCAAAAGGTTGATTGATCGGTGGAGTTGAAGTGCTGAAACTGGACGATTAAGTCATGGCTTGACAAAGGGTTGATAACTTACGTAATTTGATGAAAGACGCTCATGCTGGCGCGGTTCCCTTGAATAACCTTTTTTTTCCAATTTTCTCTTCTAAATTAGAATCGATTACAATGCGTCAAGTGAGAAGCTTGGTTGGTCAGTCAGCTATTGCGTCAGTCTCACTGTCGCCTTGCATCACTTTCCTGACCATCGCTCGTCTGGCGCCTATCTGCGCCTCTGCCTTTTCTGTCTGGCTTCTCCTTTAGTACGCTGTACTTAAACTCGCGCCGCGAGCCATTCAGCCCTCTGGTTCCGTCCTCGTTTCTCATTATGTTTTCATCTACACAATAATTCTCACACATCTTCAAAGCGATTTGCACATTTTGCTGGTTTGCCGACAGTAATCTCTTGAAGAAAAGACTTTGAGCTTCGGTTTTGGTATCATTGTCAACAAATTTTTACAACTTGACAGCCGTCAAACACTTCAAAAGTACGTTTCCGTTGCTATTTACGACTTCTGTCCAAGATTTTAATAGAATGCAATTGTAAGTTTTCATTATTGAAGACTTGATTTTTGTAAACAACTATTTCCTTTTTTTTTTTTTTATTTTTTCCGATTATTTCCGATTTCGCGGTTTTTCGAATAATAATTACATTTTCACGCGGTTTTGGCTAATGAAATAAAACTCACCAAAGTTGAAGAAGATTCGCACAATTAGTCGACGTCCGAGGGGTGATCGTGGCTGAGTTACCAAAACAAGCGCACGTTCGATCGATTGAGGCCAGATGCGATTGCGCGCCTAGCGACAACCGACGACAACGGCCGTCGCGAATGCGGCGACGGTCGCCGTTTCTTTTGTTTACACCCCTTACTCGCTCCCTTGCGCTTGGTTCTCTGTCCTCTCCCTTTGTGCCTTACCTTGAATCGGTGCCTTGAAACAGCATCATTCACAAACTCCATAGTTCCTGCATCGTCAGGACAACATCGAAACGTTTGGCGACTTTTACAGTTGCGTTTTGTCACATTGGATAAAGCAACTCTCTCATCTCTAAAGAATTAGTTTGAAGTTTGGTTAATTGCAATTGCAATTTCTATTTTCTTTGAGTTTGGGCTTGTCATCGTTGGCTTCTGCTCTCTCTCTCCTTCGACCAAACACGCGCGACTCCTTCAACTCAAGGCAAGTCTTGCATTTTAGCTTTTCCAACAAATCATCAATCATTTAGATTGTCACGACGCATGTCATGTCCGATATCGGACCGTAGGCCCTAAGACCAAACGCCGCAGGACGTTTACGCAGAGGCGTGAGGAACTGTGCCTCGCCAAACTCGTGAGTGCTTGTGAGTGTGAGTGGAATTTCCAATCAATTTAAATTTCAGGCAAACCGTTCCGAAAGCTTGGAGACGTTATTGCTCAATCTCGTTCTGTTTAAATCTGCCCTTGGTTCTGCTCTTGATATTGAGGAGCGCGAGGCGATGCTCACGTGGAGAGAACAACAAGTACTCCTTAAGAAAGCAGCCACTGTCAAAAAGAAAGGATGGAATATGAGATGGCAAAGTTCTAATCAGCCGAGTTAGCGTTGAGCCGTACATTTTATTTTATCCAACGAAGAGATTGCTCATCAAAAACATTGTTTACGAAGGCGTTGTTCTCGAAGACGTCGAAGCCACCGTTGACAGCGTTCTGTGAACGTTAAAAACATAAAATGTTCTCGATTTTGATTTGCTTAAAATCACCCCAGTGCTGTTGATAAACTCTGAGCATATTCTCTCTTTTAAAATACGCTGTTTTGTGTTCTCTAGGTGGGTTGGGAGCAGAGAAGCCGACGAGCCGGAATTCGAGCCGGCCGGCTCGTGGCTCGGCTCGCTCCGATTTTTGACGAGCGAGCCGGCTCGTGGCTCGGCTCGATAAGGGGCGATTCTTATCGAGCCGGAGTGATTTTCGAATTTCATTCAAAAATATTTACGTGCTCGTGGATTTTTGTTTTCTGAGCGGTCCTTTTCATTTTCTACCTTTTTTTTCACGACGGAAAGGCAAAATTTCTCGTCTTTGTGCTTTGTGTGAATGCGTACTTTCTTTAACGTCAACTGCGAACACATTTAACAGTTTTATGTTCCGGCTCGTTTTGGCTCGTGGCTCGGCTCGATAAGGTTTTCGTTAAACGATCCGGCTCGTGGCTCGGCTCGGTCGCCGTTTTTTTTTTAATTTTCTCTGCTTCTCTGGTTGGGAGGATTCTTACCCAACGGTCCTGTTAAGCTGCAGGCTGGTGGACTGCTATAATCATTTTTATAACTGAATTTCATATTTCAAAAGCATAAGCTCATTCGGTGTTCAGCAACTGATCATAGCAAGCGAGTCGGAGGTGGTTGAATTCGCCAAGAAAAAAACAACGCTAGCAAACGAAGAGTTGGGTATGTTTAAGGCCGACTTTAGCAAAAGTTGGAGCATTCAACGTTTTACTTTTCCAACTTTTGCTTTCATCGATAAAATCACTTCTAGATGCGGAAAACGGCCAAAACACTAGGTTGCTTCGTTTGCAACAAGTTCATCACCTACATTAACCCTATCGTAAGCCGGCTGACCGTTTCAGCATTAGTCGATTTCTGCTGCAGGCGTGCCATATTTGTCTCCACGGTATTCTCAATTCAAAATTGTAGTCATAAAAGAACCTATTTTGGTTCGATCACAGCTTTTTGTTTTTTTTTTGTGGGTTTGTGGCAGTTTATACCATAAAGGAAGCGGATTATGCTTGCTGCCATCCACCGCTGCTTCTTTTCGCCGCATTCATCGTAAACTACAACAGACTTCCTTTCAACATTTTCGATCGAAAATAATTCAACAATTTATTTCTAAACAAATAGAAACAGTTAATAATCGCTTGAATATCAGTGTTTCAACGGCTTCATGTACGGTTTTCTGGAACTTCTTACGTTTGGCTTCGCAGACTTCACGACCGTTAACAACAATACGGCGCTCTTGTTTATTGTGGTCTGAAAGCTTACTTAAAGTAGAAGTTTGAGATTCAAAGACTTACAGTAGACTTTCAAAGCCGCAAGTGTCGACTCGGAAGATGAACAAATATTCAGTTTAAGAAATTTTTCAGCGTCCTCAAAATTGTTGATACTACTTGAAGCTGCTTCAGTGCCAACTGTGCCATCTCAATCGCCATCGGTCGGCGTGGAATGGCAGAAACGTCTGTACAAGCGTCTTGGTAAAGGAAGAAAAAAAGGGAACAAACCAGACTGCCATGAAGCGCAGAAAAAGGCGCGTCTGCTCGAAAACGTACGTATTTTGGCGCCAAACGCCATGGCTGACAGTTACACGTTTGCTGTCCATCCACCGCTGCTCCTCTCCGCCTCATTCATCCTAAACGAATTTGTTGGTTCAGATTTCAATTTGCCGCCAGAGCTTCTTACCTGATTTTGTAGACGACGCACAAGTCAGTCGACTGCTTTTGAAGTAATTTTGGTTCAACTACTGAAATCAAACAATATGCGAAAGTGCAAAAACGCGACAACGCAGCGACTGCCGCTGTCGTCCTCTCTGCCTAGGCAGCCAACAAGGCACAGTTGTCGTCGTAATATGGTAATTGCCATTGCACTCTCCCCTCTCCGATGGTTCAGTGCTCTCTCGATTTGTTGCGTCCTCGAGGCTGCTGCGCCTTCGCGCAAAGCCCATCGCTGGTCGCCGCACAATCGACGTCGACTGTTTGCTACGAGCTGTCTTCTACCAAATGTGAATTTTGGATTTGAAATTGTGGAAATGGGCGCTATTTACTTTGGGACGGGTAAAGTCCAACACGCTAAAAGACGGTTAAAGTGCCTCGGGGACAGTTAAATGGAGCGGTCGGGTTAAGTTTAAAGCGGTCCAATAGATTGTTCAAACTGTTGAATTGGCGAAAGTCGAATTTAAAAAATCGAAATGAAAGCATTTTCATCTTCGCTGACCTTTGCTTTTTTTTGCGTTTAAATCCAAAATAAAGCGTTTGTTCACGGCCAATTCATTTCAGACGGGGATTTCTATATTTTTTTGTTTAGGTTCCGGGTCCGGTTCGGGTCCGGGTACCCGGTAATTTCCGGTACCCGACGTCTTCTAGCAAATGTGAGTATTTGTTTATTTGAAAAATTGTGGAAATGTTTGCTGTTTTTGATTATTTCAGTAAGAAATTAGAGATTCCTCCGGTGGATCTAAGGTGGGTTTCCCTTTGATGTGTGTTGGATACCCGAGAGTGGAGAATCTGACGACTTTATTCGATGCTCGCTTGAGGTCCGAAGGTCCCGAGTGATCCTAACACGCGCATATATATCGGGTCACAGGGCGCGCGTCTGGTTGCATTACAACATGGGAGGCACGGAGGTCAGACAAATTTTGTACTTTATTACAGAATCAACAAGAGAACTTGAGTAACAAATTAGGTCCTGGCGGACTCTAAGATGTGTGTGGTGGGTTGCGAAGGTGAACAAGATGAGAGGAGGTTTGCTGTTTGCTGTCGACCCATCCGATCTAGCGATCAAGGACGGATTACACTTGAAGTATCTCGGCGGCATACCATATCGAACATAGTTCCTCTGATGTAGTGGGACTGATGAATACTGAAAAACTCAATTATTGAAAGACAATTTTTGTTTTGATTGAAATTCAGATGGAAAGCACCTCCATACCTCTTTTTCTGATTCATCGTAGAAATTTTCGTTCCAGTAGGAACCGATTAGTCCGTGTTCACTTGGGAAGTCTGCTTGAACAAAATCGAAATAGTTTGGATGATCAGTTTGCAGACTATTCCCACTTGTTCTATCCTGCAACGACACCCGAAGTATGACAGTTATAACGAGCGCTCGCCCCAAAATTCACAAGCCCTACGGTAGCATCGAAGCGTAAGACAGTTATATTTAGCCTAAAACGAAGCCCAAAAACTCAATTCAAAACCTCTTTCCAACAAGACGACCTAAGAATAACTAGGATCGCCCTAAATGAAATCCTGTAACGCTTGAAACTAGCTAAAGGCGCACTGAGACAGTGAGGTCGGTCACAATAATGAATTCAAATGCAAATACAACTTTTACTTTTAAGTTTAAAAATTTGCGCTAAAATCGTCTATTCGCGTGAGTTGGTGTGATAGTTAGAACACTTACTTTTGGGCCAAGGAATTTGGCAAGAAACGGCCAACTCGGAGTGATCGTCTTTGCCGTCACAACAGGTCGTCCTGTCATCGAGATGCACGGGCACCTGTAATCGTAGCCAGAATTACACATACACCACAATCATTTAGTCCGTCGCGTGGTGCTCACGGAAGGCGATGTCATTCTTGGGAACCGAAATAACAAAGCTAATGTAGTGCTGCGCTAAAGTTGTGTCAGCATACCTTGTAATTGTTGTTGTAACACCGAGTCGTTTTAACAATCGTGTCAGGACGATAGGTCAAGCATTTGCTAAAGTAAATAAAAACATTTGCAAAGAGTAAATTTCAGTTCACCAACGCATCTCAACTCGTGCGACTCGTGCCCGGTATCCTAGTTGCAGAGTAAACAGCGCCCCTAAGGGAATCGCTCCGAGAATTGTACAATTGCATCTGAAACAAATTGAACTTGTGACGAAAATTTGTAAAATCAGCAACTTGAATGTAAGCTCACCATGTTTTGCAGACGAATCTCAGCGATTGGTCGACAGCCTTTCAAAGGCGATTTGGTCAGAATTACTGAAAGAAACCCATAAAACAATCAATTCCAGCAAACACGCGTCGCAAATGAATCGACGAGTGTTGCTATACAAGCACAGCGATCAATAGCGCGTCACATCGTTGACAGTCGGCGGAGAGAGGAATGACATCGCGGCGGAACTAATCGGCTGATAAATGATTGTGTTGGCGATATCAAACTTGCCAACAGTTTGTTGATGGTTATGACCGGTAAGAAGCGAATTCACCGATGAATTTATTAGGTTAGATCTCCATTTATGGCGCCCTCATCCTATCGCGCCTCTTATCCGCTCCTGATTCTAACATAATTTTTTTTTACCACCAATATTCCTTTGAATCCATTCACCTTTTCAATGTTGTGTCACCATTATTGCAAACGAAAAAATCGCCTTCCACATGGTCTAAGAAGGCCTTAGGCGACTACGACGCTTCATCTACGGAAGCCGACAATTTCAGCGTTGACTACTGACAACGGCTGCCTTCCGAGCCTCATCAGCGTCGGGAACCGCTGAGAGATCGCTGTCATAAGTGCTCGTCAACCGTCGTCTCAGGCGGCCGGCTGACTTTCCCGTTCCCTTTTCTCTTTTCCTCGCTACAACAGGCTACAACAGTTCATTGCTGACTCAGTCTTGAATACAGCGTGCATCTATGTTAACAAATATGCTGTTCTTGACGTTGCTCAAGTGATCTCGACTTTGTCCGAGCCTTATTCCCCTCAGAATTTGAATATCCACTTTAGATCTCTCGTCTTCTTTTTGGCGGCGGCTTCATGACACTTCTAGTCGCACACGACTTCAATAAGACTCATTGTCAGAGAAAAGAAACAGGAGAACACCGCAAAAGGTTTTTTCAAATTTTTAAATTTTAAGAAATTTTTGATTATTGACACGTCCATCTGTACCGTAATAGCAGATCTTTAGAACTCTGGTAAAGACATGTGACGAGCACTTGTGACAAAATCGGTGTTTCCACAACACTGAGGATGTTGTCGTTTGGAAACAAGTGTTTCCCGTACCGATCTAGATCAATTCGAGGTCATCAGGACCAGCAGACCATCAGAATCACACAATCAACGTTCAACGCTAACACAAACAAATCGCACGACATGTTCCGTAGGGCTATCGCGCAATGCATCGATAATTTGCATATAACCCACGAATTTTGAGTTTTTGTGAAAAATTTCGATCTTTGAGTTTTCTTGGTTCCGATTTTTTGAAGCAAATCGATCGATCAAGCGTGCTTTTTTCAAAACAGAGTAAGTTGAGTATCAGTTTGTTCATTCAGTTTGTTTTATTCAGTTTATTGCTTGTGGGGAGAGGGCAGAGAGTCCACACATTTTGGTTCAACACTCCCGGCCGTCGATCATGTTGTGTGGGTGGCAGCTGAGGGATAAGAGGGCAAACCAGGAGGAGTTGCAAGCTCCGATCACGGTATGTTTGATTTCTGTTATTGGTGTTATACTAGTGGCATTTCTTTAGGAAACCACGCAAACCATTCTGGACGCTTACACCGCCCGAACAATTGTAAACTTCGTGGCTGTCGTAATGACGGCGATCAAAGCCACTACGCTCAAGGCTACGCCATCTTCACTGAAGATATGGCGTAGTCTTGTAGCAGCCACGAAGGATAAGGAGGTTAGCAGCAGGAGGAAATCCTCCAAGGCTCAGACAGTGGACGAAGAGGAAAGGATGGAAGGTGGCGACGAGATGGAGATAGACGAGGTGATTGATATTTGATTTGAGTAGTAGTATAGGGAGTTAAAAAATGCTATCGAAGACACCGTAAGGTTTCTTTTAAAAAGTCAAAATGCATAAGAGCTCGAAAAAATGTGTTACCCAATACATTGTGTCAAATTCAGGAATGGATGTCGTAGTCAAGTGCAAAAAGGCGTTTAAAAGCTGATGCATAGCATAGTCGGACATTGGCTGCGTGCGCGTCTGAATGTTTGTATATGCCTAACTTTGAAATAATTTAGATTCTGAACGAGAGTCGGAGTCAGTTGACTTTACAGAAATTATCTACAAAATCGACCACGAGCGTCAAAATGAAAGGATCCTGGCCGACTTCAACCGGGTGCAACTGAAGGCGAACAGGTTCAAGGCCACGAACAACAGGCTGATTGCTGAGTGCTGCCGTCTGCAGAAAAGGCTCAAGGTGACCGAACGCCTGCTCGCCCAATATGTGACCAAACCTGGAGCGAAGAAGCGGAAAGTTAAGAGGTCCTCGAACTAGTAATAATAGCTGCATTAAATAGTGAAAAAACATTTTCAGACAGTCATAGCTTGCTTTATCAAATGCCCAGTGCTACAGTACAGAAAAGCATGTGTTGATCAGAGAAGAGTCTGTGAAAACAAAAATTAACTGTTCGTTAATAGAACGGATTTGACAAGACATTATTGCATACAACAACGTTTTGAAGTGTCGAATTGTCGCAATAAGCGCATCAACGAGTTGACTAGACTAGAGTTGTAGAGTTTGAGATAATTACCATCAATCAACCCATGTTAGCTCACATTCGGCACGGTTAGGAGACGCCCAGCGGTGCTAATTGCCCGCGCCTGTTGGATCGATAGGTCGCAATAGAGCGGCCGCAAAAGCACAAAGTCCCATCTCACCTGAGCGCACCGCGGAGACAGATTGCATGACTTATTCAGAGGCTCCATAACCTGTTTTCCGCCGCGTTCAATCGATTTTTTCTGTTGTTGACTCGTCGACTGTCGAACGTTCATTTTTCTCTCTTCGCAACCCTCATCCATCGACTCATCTGTCGTGGATTTATTCCGAGCTAACCGCTTGTTTTCAGATGCTAGGGTAAATTAAGCCTACAGCAAACAATGTCGATCTCCGCTGAGCGATTTCTTCAACTAAAAGTGAGTCATCTCCCTTTGTTCAGATTCTTTAAAACCAATTTGTGCTGGATTACAGTTTGAAGTTTTGAGATGAGACTCTGAGACAACCCATCCTGCAAGGGTTGTATTAGGGAGCATTCACTGCAGCTCTCATATTTCTTATATTTTTTTGTGTTTTTAAGACCAAATTACCGGAAATTTCAAATTTTATGAGTAAAAATAGATTAAATATAAACGTGTGTTTGTGCAGATAAGCCGACGAGCCGGAAATCGATCCGGCCGACTCGATAAGCGGAAGATAAAATACTCGATACTCGATAAACGTTACCGGAGGAAAATTGGGGAAAAAAAGTTCAAAAAATCAGTTTTTAGGCTTCGTTTTAGGCACGATGTAACTGGGCTACATGTCGTCGTTTCCACAATCTGTGATTAAAAAATTAACAAATATTTTTGTGTGTTTTTGAGTGGCTACTTTAAGACCAAATTACCGCAAATTTCAAATTTTGTGAGTTAAAAATTAAAATAATTATTTATGGGTGTTTTTGAGTTTTGCAATAGCTTTAAAAATGATCAAAAAACTGCTAATCTTAAATATAAATATAAACGTGTGTTTCTGAGTGGATACCGAACGTTTATCGTGATCACTGCGACTTAATCGTGTATTGTTTCAGACATGATGACGACAAATCAATCTCGTTCTTTCGAAGCAATCGTTTCGATTTAGAAACGCTGCTGAATCTGCTCTGTGCTCTAGCCAAGGCGATTCCAGTATGCTTAGACCTTCCCGTGTGGACGGAAGTATACGAGCTTCCCATAAGCGCAGGTAGATCGCGTAATCAATGGATTTTACGTTCCTTCCTGCTTTAGTATTACAAAGACGATGCCGATAAGATTATGCTGCCTTGTAGCACTCACGAGTAAATTATAGGTGGTCGAACTGGAGCAGTAAAAATGAAGCATGCTCGAGAGGCTCTACAGATCTGCGAAATGTGGCCACCGCGGCCTGCTCCTCATGTAGTTTAACCGGATTTATTGAAACCTCCCATTCACCACATGGTTATCCAGTAGCTGTCGAGATTAATGGTAGGTATGCATCATCTGAAAAATAGCAAAAATTTAAATTTAGAATGTCATATCCATGGATGCACCAAATGCTACGATCCGTCACAGATTGCAATCAACGAAACCCCAATTTTGTCAATAGACCGGCGACCCTTGACAACGAGCAAGATCTATAAGCTCTAGGCTACAAAGTCGATACTGTATGGATATGTCAAATTGAAAGAATGCTCAGAACAGGTGGTCGAACTGGGCCAGTAAAAATGAAGCATATTTGCGACGATTCTGAGCAGATCAGTTACTTGGACGGCACCTCTCTTACCCATTCATCAACAGAGAAAACCCTTATTCCATTTTGGGCTCCTCAAGTCATTTGTGATGAGGTTTGACATGGGACGATAACGATGGTACAGGTCAGGACTCATCCAGTGTTCCATCGATCCTCCAAGGAGGGCTGAAACTGCCGTAATTACGAGCAAAAATTAATGGAAAACTGACTTTTGCGCTGTGGTGATTGCTGCACCCGTGGGCAGAGATCGACCGTTTGTGAACATAGTCAGGAACAGCGACGACTCTATGAGACTTGGACCTAAGTGGGTCCAAGTCCACGTGGTTAA
>MQUG01001623.1:0-12867 GCA_007213375.1 Steinernema feltiae | reverse complement strand
TATCGAATTCACATTTATTGTAATGAGAAACTTTAAATGACTTTTTCCATCGTTGTCGGCGTACGGTGTATCCGTCGCCGTACGGATAAAAAAAAATTTTTTGAAAGCTTGCTAGGCGCCCTGACTCAGTCTAACTGGCATGGGTATCTTGAATTGACCAGTTGCTCTCACTTCCATCGGCCTCTTACAATTTAAAGACGTTTCATTGTTAAATATTTGCGTTGTTTTTCAATCCTTTTGCCATATTTTAGCTTTCAAACACTCATAACTGACTTCACTATCTGTGAAATGGTTTAATGCAAATCCTATAACGAAAGTAGTAATTGTTGTAGTTAAGAGCGAAGAATGCAGGCATTCAACATCGACAAGAAAAGCTTCATGTTTTATGTTGTGAACTGACATTTTAGAAAATGTTTAAAAAATCACAAATTACCAAAACAAAACGGAACAAGCTGAAGTCAACAGTGCATACAATCACAATTACATAGACAGTTCTCGCTCTCATTTTCCGACACTTCTGACTCTTCAGAGAACAGTTCGCACGGTTCTTGGCCGTAACAGTGCCAACGATGATTCGTCAGGTACTCTCTAAAGTCACGCTCCTCATCGCTTTCTTCCGTTTCAGTGCACGATTCATCTTCTTTCGTCTTTTTGTTCCTTTTGGTTTTTTTTGGTCTCGGCTCTTCTATATCGGATCCGCTCTCGTCTTCCATGCAGTCCGGATCATCGCTTTCCTCGTTTTCACTGCAATCAACATCCATCGCTGATATTGAGTCGTCGTCAGAGCTCGATTCTTCAACTACGCCCTCTTCCTCTTCATCATCTGCTGGCAGATCATTATCAGAGTCCACGTCTTCCTGCTCACTGGTGCTATTCTCGACTTTGATTTCCTCGGTAAATGAGAATTGCATGTCGTCGTCAGAGCTCGATTCATCAACTGCCCGCTCGTCTTGTTTATCATCTGCTGGCAGATCATTATCAGACTCCACGTCTTCCTGTTCGCAGGAGCAATCCTCGGTTTTGATTTCCTCGGTATTTGAGACCTGTAAGTCGTCACTCGAGCACGATTCATCGACTGCCGGCTTTTCTTCTTCATCATCTGCTGGCAGATCATTATCAGAGTCCACGTCTTTCTGCTCCCATTGTCTCTTCTCGAGTTCCATTTCTCTGATATTTGAGACTCGTCGCGATGAGCATTCGGGACTGTCTGCGCTACATACCATAATTTCGAGCATTTGGCAATAGTCAACATAATCAAGCCTCATCTCAACTATCCTGTTCTCGGCGAGACAGGTTTTGCGCCTACAATGATAATTGCGCAATTTGAGCATTTGAGCGAAATTTTCTGAGTTCATGGGCGTGTGCACCTGTTTACGTTTCACATCACACGTCAGTCGCTTCTTCTGGAAACTCGCATAAATGCGGTTGTAGAAGTCGGCCGAAAAATTGGGGAACCAGAACAAAATTCGAATCTGTCGGTCATGCAGAATTCAATAAGCTCGTCTTCCACATCGAGCCCTTGGCTCAAGTAGACCTCCAGTCTTCGAAGATACGGCGATTTGAGTTGTTTCAAGAGGAACGCTTGAAACGGCTGCAGCATTTCCACAGGTCTTTCATTGTTGCAGTGGTACCGGATGGTGAGGTCGGCAAACCTGGGCTGCAGAGCTGAGAAGAGCTGCTGACCAGTGCCGGTCCACGAGCACAAATCAGTGAGCCGGAGTTTTCCGTAGAGTTTTGGCGCTTTTTCGAGAAGTTTCTCCCACGATTGCTTGGTCAGTCTGTTCCGGTTACGGTCGAAGACTGTGACTCCATACAGCTTGTCTTCCTTGATCTTTCGCTTCTGTTTCCTGGCCTCTAAGCCCCATACACCATTGAGTTGCACAAGATGCCGCAGCTCCTTGCGTTTGTCGATGCGTTCGATGACGTCGCGGACAATGTCGGGCGAGAGGTCAGAGAGGAAACCGCCAACTTGGTCAAAGTGGATCAGGCAGCCGGGCGTCTTGTAGAGAAGAGTTTGGAAATGCATCATTCTCTTCCCATAGTTCTCCCAGTCGAGAGTCTTCTTCTCGCGGAATTCTTCCACCAACTGGGCAAACTCATCAGCGTCCAAGAGATCTTGATGGGAAGCGGTCATGATCAAAGGCAGGTCTTCTATAGTAAATAGTGGTTTAAAGTTGGTTTATATAGCCTTTGTTGCATTGGTTTTTGTATTTTAGCATCGCTTCTTTCTTGGAATTTTGATTGCGTTGAGATGTATTTGAGATGTATCAAGAAGAAATGATCTGAAGAGTTGGAAGTAGCGAAAGGAAGGATCGGAAGCAGAAGGAAACGGAATTGACTACTCGGCATACAGTACGTGCATTGGAAGTGGTAACAACGCAGAGCGAGGCACGCTGTTTTAAATTTAAAAACAACGAGAAAAAATCAATCTATGACGGTGTAAAATCGAGAATTTTTTAAACTTTTTTTAGAGATTTTTAACAACATTCAACGAATTTTTCCGTCGTTGTTGACTAATTTGTAATGGCCAAGAAAAGAACATTTTTTGAAAATAAGCCTGTAGCTCGCATGGCTGTCTTGAATTGACCAACTCGCTTCCTTCAGCCTTTTACTAAAGACGTTTTATTGTTAAATATTTGCTTTTTTATGTAATCATTTTGCGCAAGGTCGTAATGAGGGCCCGCTGCAGTAATTTAAATTTTCTTATTTTTGTGAACCACTTCTGTGAACAAACTTGTGAAGTGAACATTGAACCCGAACTGAAGACATACTAAAATTCCATTTCTTGGTCCGATTTTTTGTCAAATTCTAAATTATTTTTCAAATTTTTGAATTTAGGTTAGAAATTTCATTAAAAATGTGCATATAAAATCAACTATTATTTTGATTATCTGGGAAACCCTATTTTTATTTTATTACAAATCTTCAAATTCATCTCACATCTCATCTCACCGTCAATCAAACCCATCCAATGATTAATTATTAAAAACCAATCATTAAAAATTTCAAACGCTTTTGCGAGAATTGTTTGCGGAAGACTTGCACACATCAAAAAGAATAAATCTGTTTGATTAAAATGTTTAAAAGATTAAGAACAATATTTTTGTGCATACAACAATTAAAAAAATGAGATCACCAACAATATAATTTCACTGTATTAAAATTTACAGCTTTTGCTAAATTTTTGCCAGTAGTTGTTCAATTTTAACCATTCTCAATAAATCAAATGCTGTAACCTTTACATATATTTTTGAATCAAACAAGAAATCACTCGGTTTTACAATTAACTGTTGTGTAAATTTTTTGCACATCAAAGAGATCGGAAACAAGCTTTGCTTGCTTTGACTCTGTACATACATACTCAATTAAATTAGCTTATTGCTCCACCAGAGCATAGATTTAAAATGCCAAGGTCAAAGAAAAATTTGGTTATTTAATTTTGAACCATTCGGCAGACTACGATGGATTTATCATGGGTGGCTTATTGCTCCACCAGAGCATAGCGCATCATAGCGCATAGCACTTTAACCATTTTCAGCCACAATTCTTAAGTTTTTTAAATTAAATTTTTTCTAAAAGCGCGCTGATAGTCCCACCATGTGTGCAAACTGTGTGTTCGGCGAGCGAATCAAAGATCTCCGCGCCACTATCTCATGTGGAATACGCGGTGGAGAAATGCGACGTCTATCGATTCGCGTTTCAGAACTCGTTTGATAATTTGTTTCTGCACTTCCATATGAGCGCTGCTCGTTTCGGCATGTAGATGTGCGATTTTTGGGTTCCAAAGTAGTGCCTTGCTGAAGCTAAAAAATGTTTTTATTGTTGGATTCTTATTACTCTAGTTATTTTTTTTGGCTCCCGAAAACCACGTCACCGCTGTTTAAGGAAAACGCCTTTTTTTCAAATTTGCTTTCAGATCAGTAATTGAAATTCATGAAATTCAACACAATTTTAAATGATTTTTATCATTTAAAATTTTTTGCATTATTTTTTGCATTTTTTTTGATAATATGGTATTTATTTCTATTTTTTAATAGATTTTAAATGATTTTTTAAAATATTTTCAAGCAAAACGATTGTTACTAAACAAATTTTTGTTGTTGCAATTTTTCATTTCAAACGTTTCATACTTGTCAATACGTTTGTCTAGAAACTAATTAAAATTAATAATAAAGTATATCGTTGCTTATCAAATAGTGTTTTCACTTGTTTTTCTAAAATTCGGACAAAATTTTTGGACATTTTGCTGAAGCTAATGATGTTTTTATTTTTGTCTTCCACAGTTTCAGTATTGACTCTAGTTATTGACGAGGTTGCTTTCGGAATTGAACTTGAAATTTCCCAAAATTGAAGTACAAGTTATTGTAATAAGGTTTTTAAAAACGCGTATTTTTTCAAATTTGCTTTTATTTTGCTTTTATTGGTTTATTTTTGCACACCGCCACTTCTCTCATAACGAGTATTTTTGCCCCAGCAGATATCATGGTCAGGGATTCTCCAAAGTTTTTGTTCGAGCAAAAACAAAAACAGCCAAATTTTGGGAATTTGTTTGTACAGCCTGTACAATGTTTATCAACTTGGCAAAAGGTACAAGTGCAATTTTTGGACCGACGAAACATTACATTACATTTAGATTTTTCTTAGTAATTGACTTATATGTTTCTTGTATTTGGAAGTAAACGCCAAAGTTGGATGTCGAAGAAAAAACTTTTTTTCCAAATGTCTTAAAAGTAAAGTAACCCTTAAAACAACACTAAAAAAGAGCAAATTTTTGTCCTGGGTTCCGGCGTTAACAAAATACTTCCTTTACGAAAAAATAGATTTTGGCACTGCATCGATGCTTTGGAGCCTCTAAACTCCTGGAAAGCGTTGAACTTTCATTGAAATTAAAATATACTTCCCTAGGACCTCCACAACCAGGGAATCATGTAAATTTAGAGACGCTGACCCTGTGGCAATCAAAAGTCAACTTTTACCATTTTTGAGCCAGATTGACAAAGATTCCATAACGTTACATTTCGTGTTTCCTTAGTAATTGATTTATATGCTGAACCTCCAGAACAACAACAATTTTATTTTTGCTGTTCGGAGACGCCCCAAATTAGTTTAAAAAATAGATTTTAACGATGTTTTGATATTTTGGCGTCTTGAAAGGCAACGGAGGTATAAGGTTTATTTTGAATATAAAATTATTTATATTTTAATTAAATTTGAATTTTTTTTTGTTTATTTAATTATTTGCGCTAATTATTTATTTAATTATTTGCTTAATCTTCTACGTCAAGAACAACAACAATTTTATTTTCTTTTTTTGTTATCTCTTTTAACGAGCACGCTTACAGTTTGTGGCGCATTGAAAGAACTGGAGCTTTAAACAGCATTTAAATTTTTTTTAATTTTAATCAACTTTTAAATTTAAACTTTATTAAGTTGTTTTTAACGTTGTTATAAGTTGTTAGAACGTTGTTTTTTCTGTCTGGTCCTCCAAAACAAGATCATTGATTTTTTGTACATACTTCCAAAAAAACCACAATTTAATTTTTGCATTTTCTGGGTCCAGTAAATGACCACATCTGTCTTCTAGCCGTTGATGCGCAACCACCAAAACCTCTCGAACGAGCAACTCGAAGAGGAACTCAAGAAGCCATGCAAGATCTGTGGCCAGAACAGCAAAGGATTCCACTTTGGAGTGGTCACTTGTCGTGCGTGCGCGGCGTTCTTTCGCCGGACTGTCGCGGAGAACAAACTCTATTTGTGTCGTCAGAGTGGAGTGTGCCAGATTCGACACGGTAATTTATCTGAATTTATCAAAATTTTAGTAATTTTTAGAACGGCGGAATATGTGCGCGCGTGTCGCTTTCGCAAATGTGAGATGTAGGAATGAACAAAGACGGTAATGGAATTTTATTTGAATTTTTGACTAGAATCCCATCTCAACAGATGTCCAACTGAATAGAGATCCGATTAAAACGACGACCACCACACAGCGAGCTTTCCTTCGTTAACAATCCGGAAGAACCGACCACTTCCAACGACTCTGTAGGCCTAAATTTCAATTTTTGCTGTCCTGTACTCTTTCCTAGGCCCACAGCCAAGAGCCAATTCTGGTCCGCGCCGTCTATCCCTACAACATGGAGCTACTGAACAAGATGCTCGCCGGCTACCAAAGTTATCAATCGTGTCAAAAGTCACTTTACCTAGTGAAAATCCCAAGAAAAATGGGCGCAACGGCCGATCCGGAGTCGATTACGCTGATCGAATACAGAGAGATGGACAAAGGTTGTGTTACCGCTGGCGCATCAAATGCTTTCGGAGCACTTCGAGCCCTTCGCCAGCTTTTCCCACGCAGATAGGGTGGAATTTGGAGATTTTTGGCTGAAATTAAACGTCATTTTAGGTCAAATTCCTGAAAAACTTTTACATTCCCTTTACCGTACTCGATCAATGCTACTTTTCATCGATCTACTTTCCAAATTCCACCGATACGCGATTCTATCTTCATTACAGTCAATATGTGATTCCAGTGATTTGATTCAATTTTTCAAATGCGAAAAGAACCCCGAGGAGTCGGCCAGGTAGATTTTTGAACATAAAACATCAATTCGAAGATTGCAGATTCGTCACTTTCCTCTTTGTGCGGACACGTCGCATGATAAACCGCATCGTAAAGTTGAAACTCTCGGAAATGGAGATTGCCGCGTTGGCCGGCTTGGTTCTCTGGACTGTTGGTGAGTTTTTAGGATCATTTTTGGATGTTTGCGTTTCTTTAGTCACTATAAATTCAACGGACGACGCAACAATTGACCAGAAGAGAGAGCAGATCTACTTTGAGCTCAACAAACTCTACGTTCATCTCTATGGGAGCGATGAGGCCGGCGTTAGGTTTGGGAACGTTTTGAGTGTCATGACTGAGGCTATGGCAAGGGTTATCATCATTTTTGACAGTTCAAAAGGGAATTTTTGTTTAGGAAATTGCAAAACTTTGCGTGGAATCAGTTGCGCTGTCGAAGGTCTTCAACATGACGCGCGAGAATGATCGAGAATACGAGCAGCTATGGGCCGAATTTTGAGTTTTTTTTAATAAATTTGTTCTGTAAAATTGTTGTGACTCAAACCATTTGAAACTCCATTTAAACAAATTTTTCAGACATATCCATTATATCCAGCTTTACACTGATAAATTAAATCTTTTATTGTCTTGAAATAGAATAACCAAGTGCATCGTGTTCCACAGACGCAAAGCTTTGTTGCATAGCATTGACCACAATCAGTGGTGATTTTCAACGTCAAAGGTTTTCAATTTTTCAATAGGAGTTCAATTTCAATATTTTTTGTCTCAGGAATGGAGTTTCCAAGAGAGCTTTTTCTATTTCTTATCTTTTTTTTTGCGGGATTAGCAACTGCACAAGCTTTGTCTCTTGAAAGAAGTTACAGGAAGTTCATTATTTATTTTTCTTCTTCACAGCTCGATAGAGTAAATGCATTTTCTTAATTATTTTGAATTGATTTTAAATAATTTTAAATGACTGTGCAGTGAAAATCTGCACATCTTTTTAAAACTGCGTAAACATTAAAGCGGCTATTCTACAGCAACGGGAAATCATTTCAGCATTTTTGCTCTAAGTTGGTGTTGCTAAATGTAAAAAAAACAACAAATGACAAATTTTTGGCCGTAAAAAACCGCCGTAAAATTTTGTTTGACTTTTTAATTTTTTAGCTAATATTTGTCGTCAGCATAATGTTTATCAAATGTTTATCGGCAAAACGTAAAACGGTTAAACAATTTGTTCAACTTTTGTACCAAATGTTGTTAAAAGAAAGGTATTTTGCACAACTTTTTTGTAGTTTTTTTGCATACATCAAACTTCGAAATTCATTAAGCATTAAGATTCATTAAGTGAATCTTTTTGGGTTACCGTTAAGCGTGATACAGTAGAACTGATTAGCAAATTTCTTCAGAGCTCGATAAAGATGTAATTTTTTGGGCGTGGATGACTGACCCTTTTTCAGGCCTAGAACAGTCATTCAGTTAATAATTTGATCTTTTTGCGTATTTGCGTTCACTCACATCTGTTGGATTAATAAAAAAAATTCTTTTAAGTTTTTGCAACAGTGCCTATTAACCCATTTCCGGATTTATAATTGACATTCCAAGCATTAAATTTATTAATTAGCAACAAAATTAATGTTTTCGATCTCAACACTCCAATTTTTACTGCTTTGCAAAACGCTTTAATAGCTACAACGTGAATAAGCATTAACTTGTTCAAGATAATTTCTCCAAGATCTACTGTTGTGGATTAAAAAAATATATCTATAAAATATATTTTCGTAAATAATTGTTGATCAATCAGTAATCAGTAAACAAGGAATGTCAATGCGCTAAAATGAAGTTAATTTTTGCACTCTCATCTGCGCAATATTTGCAGATTTGCGGCTCGCTTGAACTCAACAGGAAACAAGACAGGTCTGTGCAACAAAAAAACAAAACAAATGGAGATCTAAAGGCAACACGAATTTTGTAATTAAAATAGAAAAACTTTTTTTTAGTTTTAAAATTCTCCTGTTTCCTCTGTCTCTCCTGTCCTGTCTCTGTCCTGTAAAATTCTCCTGTTATCACCAGAGTGCATACGTTTTTCAAAGCAAAAATGTCTAAAATTGTGAGATCGTAGATCGTGATCCGAGAATAATTTTTGATGGTGCATGATAGTTTCAACAATTCCGTTTTTTTAAAGGGTTACCTTAGTTTGTCCTACCACATAGTGGATTCTACACGCGTTACTAAATAATAACGCTAGCAAGTTTTTTTTTAAACGGAATCAAACTATCGTGCATTTTAAATTTTTTTTTGCTGTCATGATTGATGCTCATTAATTAATTAATTAATTAATGTTTATTAATAATCAGTAAACAGGGAACGTCAATGCTACAATGCAGTTAATTTTTGCAATTGGACGTGTGGTCGTAACAACATTGCTGCTTTTTTGCTGAAGTGTCATCTGCCAAGAAAATCAATTTTTGTACTACGAAAACAACAAACTTTTTTTATGAATTTTTAAAGCCATCGTCGGTGCTTTTATGACTTTCTTCTGATATTTTTGAAACATTCAGAACACACCCTTTTGCAGCAAATTTTCCATGAAAAATTCCTAGCCGATTTCAAGATTCGATGATAAACAATTTTCGTTTGTTAAATTTTTGTATAATTAATAGTGCTAAACGCGTGTTTTTTTGGGTGGCATGAAAAATGAAATATTTTTGATGTGCCAAAGTTCCTATATAAAAAAGGGTTAAAAAGGTATATAAAAAATTTACTAATTTTTCTTGCAGGCCAAATTTGATTATTAGAAAAATTAAATTTTTTAAAGATTTGTTTCCTGCAGATTTTTTATATTTTTAGTATTATAATTCTTTACGTTATGTTTACAACACTCGTGCGAAACAGAGAACCCGAACCAGGGACTATATAATGCAACGCCAAGAAATCAAAAAATGGGGTCTCACACCCACTTCATCATCATATGCAAGCGGTCATAGATGGCAAGCTTTAAAAAAGAATATTAACTAACTCGCAAATTAATCTAAACACCGTTCGCTCCTTGTTTGCATTAACAAAGTTTTGAATGACATTGAGCCTCTATTACTTTCAATTTTTGCGGGTGGATAACACGCTTTTATCGCAACAACGTGCACAAACATGAACACAATTTCAACTCCAAACAACTCGAAACTTTTTTTGCTGTGTGATGGTAGTTTTTTTTACCTCCTTTCCTTGGTTTCGAGATTTTATCGCAACCAATTTTTATCTTCGAACACTAATTTTTGGTCGAATGAATCGCGGTCTATGGCAGGGAAAAATCACAAAAAGGGGACAAAAGTAACTAATTAATCTAGTTATACGCGTCGAAATGACGTCATTAAACTCATACTTTTTAAATTGATAAATTCAAATTGTTTTTTAAACACAAATTGGCTTCTTCATCGTAAGATTTTTTGGGCATTCAATAGCCAAACATAACGTAGCTCTTTTACGTGAAACGTGAAATATGTTGGCGGTTTACATTTCATAAACAAGTCCAAAGGGTTTCTTCCTCCGTTTCATCTGGTTATTTTTTTCTTAAAGCGTCGAAATGACGTCCTAAACTCACTGCAATAAAACATGTTTTCTGAGTCTAGACTCTTCGTTTGTTGAAGTACCAAATTTGCTTGTGGACAAATTCTCCTCAAAAGAACACAATTTCTTTGTTTTTAATGATTTTTTTAAATTTAAATACATATGAATTCATTAAAAATTTGAATTTGCAAAATATTTATTTTTTTTTTTCGCTTAATTTTTGTAAGGTAATGGTGGTTTCGTAACTGCTTTCCTTGGTTTCGAAATTTTACCGCAGCCAGTTTTTATCTTACAATCGTACACTAATTTTTGATCATTATCGATTAATTATTTCAAAATTTAATAGAATATTGATTCAAATTTTACAAGTCCTTTGCACAATTTTTTGTGCTCGTTTTTCCTTCCGCTCAAAATGTCAGAAAACACCTTATATTGATGGCATTAAATCTAACAAGTAACAACAAAATTAATTATGATTTTTGCTGCATTGTAGATGACAACATTTTCTATCTATGACGTTTGATCTAACTCGCCAGCTTTTTTAATGGCGCTGATTATTATAACAGTACGATATTTTGCTACAATTTAAAAAAAAACAATTAACCATGAAAACGAACGCAGTTAGTTTTGAATGATATTGAATCTATTAATTATCGACAAATTTAATTTTTGCATTTCTATCCCCTCATCCCCAATCTTTGCGACCGGATAAAACGCTTTAATCGCAACAACGTTATTTGTTGTTTTATTTTTTGTTTTTGCAATTTAATTTATGTTTTAATTTTTGGCTGAGAATAGGCTCGGATATCGAAGAAGAAATTACAGTACCGTTTTTGCAAATTGAAAAACATGTTTGTGTCTTATTGTGAAGTTGTTGTGAAAAGTTGTGAAAAGTGAAGTTGTGAAAATAAATTTTTGTATAAATAGAGCACATTTTGTGGAACGAAACAAACTTCTCAGTGCTCTGTAATAAACAAAATTTCAGGTCCCGAAGGAACATATTGGAACGCATAATGATAAAAAAACATTTTTTGTAGGTTTTATTAAGTTACTTCATTTTTCAAATAATTTTTTTAAATTCAAATAACAGAGGCAGATAATTTTTGCGCGAATGTGAAGAGCATCATTTTTTAAAACATTTAATCAACGTGAACTCAACCGCAAAGATTAGCCAAAGAAAACAATCAATCAATTTTTGTCGACAGCTCTGAGATTCCACATTTCAGGCAACATAATTTCTTTATGTTTTCAATCCTTATTCATTCGTCCTTAGTCCTTACTCAGCGTATTCCGTAATGTTCAATTTTCCACGAGAAATGCTCGCGAATGTTGAAAACATAATGTTTGCGCTAATTTGAAGAGATGCGCAGATGCGCGAATGTGAAGGCATAATTTTTTCGCAAAACGACACGGAATCATTGTGTACAGGAATGTCTAAATATTTTTTTGGCAGCCGTTTTAAAATTATTAATTAACAACAAATCTAATTTTTGCTAAAAGCTCTAACAAACCGCTTTAATCGCGACATCGCGCATGAACCAATGCAAATACTTTTTATTTGGGCGTTTTACGAATTATTTTGAACAATTATTTTTAACTGATCTTTAATGTTGATGAAAATCCGTAAATCCGATAATCCAAATTTTTAAAACTTGTTAATTGTTATTTTAAATTATTTTACTTTGAAAAGATCATTTTATATAGAGGCTTAATTATAATTTTGCTAAAAGACACGGATACAGACCACAAAACAAGTCATTAATTTTTGTGAGTTTTAGCGTGAACCGAAAAATGCTTCAACAATTTTTTTAAGGCATTTAGATTTTCAAATTCTCAAAAAAATTCCAACATTTTTGAGGAATTGATCACTCAACAGTGCACGATTTTGCTCCAATACAAACAAATTTAATTTTTGGTCGAGGCACCAGCATTTCTAAAAGCTTTGCAACTCAACCCTTTCGGTTTTCTGTTGGGCAAACAGCTTTAATCGCAACAACGCGCATAAACAAATGCAAATACTTTGGCCGTTTTATTTTATTTTTTGGGAATTTATGCACACGTTTTTTCAAACCAGTAAAATACATTTTTGCGATCAGATCGAAATCTTATCGCACCGGCATAAAGAATCACTGTGGGCAGTATTTTGCTGAAATCGTCTTGCTCTGGTTTAGGACATTTTTTAAATGGAATTTCGCTATTTTCGCGTTTAAAAGCGGTTTGTTTGCAATTGTAATACGGTAACTCTTCAATAAACTTAGCTTCATCATAGGACTAAATTAAATTTTTGCTTGTTGTTCAGCAAATACTGTTGATTTTTAACTTTAACACAGAAGTAACAAATTTTGCGAAAACGCAGACTGTTTGCATTCTTTTGCTCAACCCAGTAAACTCTTTTTGCGGCAAGATCGTAACAACTTCTTAGCATTTTGTGCTTATTTTACAATGCAAGACCCTGAGAGCTTACTGAGATTAATTGTATTGCTTCCTAAAGAACGCAGTTCAATGTTTTTTTGTGAGCAGAGCGTAAACTAGAGTTTTTGTCTTCTGTAAAAAATGCGTTCACGTTTAATTTAATTTGTTTTTATCAAGTACAAGGTTTATTACAAAACAGTTTGTGATGCGTCCAATCGCGGCCCGCGATTTGATCTCCAATAGAAACTCCAGATGATGGAAGAACAAGGTTTTTTTTTTTGGAATTCGCTGTTTTCCCCCTCACGTTTTTTTTTAAATTTTTTACAATTAACTACGTATTT
>MQUG01001622.1:0-22693 GCA_007213375.1 Steinernema feltiae | reverse complement strand
TTCATGAAAGTGGATTCGCTGTAGTCTGATGGTGCGGTTGGCGGTTGTAACAGTTGTTCGCTGAACTGGACGTTGATTTGGCGTCGTTGCTGATGACGTCTTCTGGGGAGCGAATTTACGTCAGATGCTCGTTTACAACGGGCAAATAGCAAAGAAATGATGTTTACCTTGGTAATGTAACTCATTCTTGTCATTCCTGTGGTTGGTGGGTTGTGGCTCAATTGGTAGAGCGCTCATTTTTGAAGTTTGAGGTGGCAGGTTCGAATCCTGCCTTTAGGCTTTTGATTTTTTGCATGATTGCCAGTGATGTTTTTGTTTTTCAGGTTATTCTAATACAAAATCACTGACTAGGTCAGATAAACCAAAAATAAAAAATTGTTTTTTTCATTAGGGATCGAACCCGGCACCTTCCGCGTGTAAAACGAGCACTCTACCAATGCGCCATTGAGACCAAATTTCGATTTCCTCGTTTTTATAAACTTGTTTAACGTCGTTTCCCTCACTTAATTGGGTTTAGGCTTCTTTTCGCACGTCTACGTGAAAAATTCCAGTTTCGCAAGCGCAAAGTCTGATTAGCGGTCGATTCAGACACAGACAGCAAGCATTAATTACTTGAATGAACGCAATTCCATGACCTTTGAAACAAGTTTGGCGCGTAGAAGCGAGAAACGAACTTGTAACATTGCGAGTGTTGAAATTTGATGATTGATGAGAAAAAGGTTACTGTCGTGTGTCTAGTTTGTGTCTTAGACACACGAGACACATCAGCAAACATTAATTCCAGGCACAAATTGATTATCGTTTGACCCCAATCAAATTTCGGGTCAAAATAAAAAATTCACCGCTTTAGAGGGAATTGAACCGGTGACCTCCGGTCTGCTGCCTAACTACGCTATCCATTCAGCCATTCATCCTCTGTCTGCTATTTTAATAGAAGCGCATATATATCAAGAGCTATTTTCGCAAATCACAAACGTAGCTCTGTGCTCTGACCGTAATTACACAACCTGCTACCATCACTCCTGCTGCTGCTCTGCACCATTACAACATCCACCAATGTCCGGTTTACACCCACAACGGCGCTTTTTCCGCGAACGCGCAATTGCGCGAATATTAGCCAAACGAATGAATCCCATTCTCCAACTCGTCGAACTCGTCACGACGTGGACGTGGACAGCCACTAGCGGCGCTCAGCGATCACTCCGCTGAGGCTTGTTGTGCTGCAAGTCGCGCGTGGGTTGCGCGTCTCGCTGCATCCGTCGCGCCACCAAACCGGTTACTCTCGTGTGCGCGCGCGCGTGTTGTAACCCCTTCCTGTGAAGCGCAAAGATTGTGCTGGTGTCATTGGATAGTCTTAAATAGGCGTTAATCGTAGGTAAACGCTCTGACGACGACGATGCGACGGTGGCTCCTCTCCTCGGCTCTTCTTCTCTCCGTTTTTGTCGGCGAAAGCTTCGCTGTCTGGGATGAGCCGACGCCTGTGAGTCATCTGGTGCGGAAACCGGTCACCTGGACCGATAAGAACTATGGACAATGGTGCAGGAACTACGAAACCAATGTGTAAGTTGAACATAACACCATTGTTGAGGGATTACCACCAGACGCCCGGTTAGCTCAGTCGGTAGAGCACCAGACTCTTAATCTGGCTGTCGCGGGTTCGAGCCCCGCATCGGGCTAATCATTTTTGATTTTTATTTTTGCTTTATTTTGCTGAAAAACGTTTTTACAAGCCTACAAATACGAAAAAAACACCAAAACAACAATTATGGAGTAAAACAAAAAAGATAGGGAGCAACCGGATTTGAACCGGTGACCTCTCGATCTGCAGTCGAATGCTCTGCCACTGAGCTATGCCCCCATGTCTGATCTTAATTTCAAACGTGCCTATACGTCCACTTTTCAGACACAGACAATGCCCGCAGGCGTCCTTCGCTCACTGGTACACGTGCTGCGGTCCCGAACACACCGACTGCTGCTTCGGAATTCAGCCTTGGGTTTACGTTGTCGCTGGCGCAGTCTTCTCAGTGAGTCGTCACCCTCCACTACCGTACTCTATGTGTGTCTCCCCTCGATTGCAGGTCGCCTTTGTGACAACAGTCTTCTACGCACTCCTCCAGCTGAATCTCGTCTTTCCGCAGAAGGACAAACACGCCGATACCTCGTATGAAATCGTCAACAGGATATGACGACGACGCCACCGGGAAAACATGATCTTTCTTGTAAATAAGCCTTCATCAAGTGCCAGAATTTGCCAAAAAATAGTCTATTAAAGTCTAATTAATAGACCGCGTGAGTTGAAGGCCGGTGGCACAGTGCCACGAGCACAGAGGAACATTCTTCCAAAAGTCACGTAGATCAAAAAATCAGAGATCTACGTCGCTGATGTGAGTGCGCAGTGGGTGATTGATGAAAGCATCTGAAAGAGAGAGGTGAAACCGCGCACTTTCGAACTTTCGACGCTTGGTTGACCGGTTTTTGCAGCTATAAATGGCGTTCCAATGATAACAGTTGACGTAAGAAGGTGGAACAGCCTAGCGGTAGATTCAGATTCAGAATGATCGTAAAACAGCCTCGTTGTAACAGAAAAACTTGTCTCATTTGCGTTTATAGTGTCTATCGCAAGTTAGGCTTTTGACGCCCGGTTAGCTCAGTCGGTAGAGCACCAGACTCTTAATCTGGCTGTCGCGGGTTCGAGCCCCGCATCGGGCTAGGAATTTTTTTATTTTTCATTTTATCTGATTTTGATTGTTTCACTTCGTTTTGCCGTTACTAGAAAAACACCATAAAAAAACAAAAACAAGTGAAACAAAAAAATACTTGCATCGGCCGGGAATCGAACCCGGGCCACCCGCGTGGCAGGCGAGCATTCTACCACTGAACCATCGATGCTTGTCTCCAAAGACACTTCAAAGTCAATATGTCTCAAACCATTCCGCTAATTCCTGTCAGATGACTCAATTTTCTGCTGTTTACTCTCTTTGACGCCTTTTTCATGATTTTTGGTCAAAACATGAAATAAATCAACTAGAAAATTGATCAATTTACCTGTCTTTCAAGCACTTCTGACAGCATGTGAGTCAGCAGCCCGTGCCTGTGTAGACCATGCTGTGTCTGTCTGCTGTTCGCCACGTGTTTCACGCGCTGTCTGGAATGTTTCGATGTTGAATAACAAGACGCCCGCTTCCTCCATTCATCACCGCCCGTTTAACCTTCATCAAACTGTAAACTCAGCTACTTACGGGTCGTTTCAAGCGCCGCTCCATGAACCTTGAGCCAACAGCAAAAACCTGAACTCTGTCCTTGATATCTGAGATGTTGCGAAGCGAACGCGCGCCGCCAAAACTGTTGGAAGTCGCAAACATTGTTGTCAGAAAAGCGCCTTGTTCGCTTATTGGAAAATGCCGGACGTTCCCGTGATTGGAGCGAATGAAGTTGCCGCCTTTGAGGTCCACCAGAAACGCCTAGATGCTGCGCGACTACTATCTAGGGTGCATGAATTAGAACAAAGAAAATTTTGTGCGCTAAAAGAACATTACTGTCTGTCTGTCGGGGGAGGGAGCTATAAAACATGGTATTTAGTCGGGTCACGTAAGCAAGAGGACTTTCATGTAGGCGAAAGGAACTTTTCACGACAAAAAACAATGACAAAACGGCCTACAATAAACAACATAACATTATGGCACTGTCTTAATAGCTAAATATAGCTAAATGGCACTGTTTTGATCAGCTCTTATAAAGCTCGTTCGGCGCAAAACAACCTCAAACAACCAAAAACAATGGACGTCGATAGTTTCGGAGATGAAAGAACAATCATCGCTGGAGTTCCATCGCTATCGGTTCGTTCCAGTTTCCCTCATTTTTCAGATTTTTCGATTCTTAGATTCTCATTCTGTCCATCTTCTTCAACGCATTCTCCATTTACTTTGTGCTGACAGCGAAATCGTTGCACAGCTCCTTTGCAACGATTCTCGTCTATCGTGCAATCTGCGATGTTTTCGTCTGCTCCGCCATAACGTTTTTTTGGTTCTGCTCCTTATTGTAAGTTTAATCCCTCCTAGTAGTGTGCTTGCAATTTGCGGGCGAGAGTATTTTTCATAAATGATGACTTCGATGATGAAGGTCGATGGAGGCTGGTGAACGGATGAAAGCAGCGACGCCGGGCAAAATTTGCAAAATTTGCGACTCCCCGTCTTTCATTTTTAATTGTAAAAATTGTAAAATTGCTTTTTAGACAATATTTCCCGAATCTTTATGTAAATGTCGCAATTTCTTGCACTGCGGAAATATTCTTAACCCAAGCCTACATGCTACACGTCACCGCTTCAGTGAATCGCTCCGTTGCCATCTATTTCCCGATCAAATGCAGCCAGATCTATGAGAACTGGGTTGTGCGCGTCGTTTCTCTGCTTGGCACTACAGTACTCTCCATTGCCCTTGTGTTACTCCTTTTGATGGATCGATGCACATTGTTCGTATGGGTATTTGGCGTTACGAATTTTGGCGTTGTTTTGTGCGAGTACGACTATAGCTTTGCCAATGGAGTCGACGTTTTGTGGCCCTTCGATTTGTTAGTGACCGCTCAGAAAGCGCTCTGTTTTGCAGCCGTCGCTATTGATTTGGCTACGCTCTTCAAGATTCTACTTATATCGGTTTGTTTTATTCGCAAATTAGGTTGGCGGGGATCTAAGAAAGACCATTGTAGACCGCTGATGTCTCGTAACAGACATTTCGCTATTTTGACCCTTTTTCAAACCAATATTGTTTTAGAAAAGCGTGCAAAGCGAGACGAACAAACGAAATATTCGATTCTTTCTCCAAGTATTCACTCAAAATGCATTTCTATGCGTTGGCGTTCTGTCTGGTCTGTTCTACCCGTACGACGGCAAGGAACACAATTACTTTGGGATCTACTGGTACACTGGATTCCTCTACAATCTTTCGTTTTTCGTCAACAGGTTTGTAATGAGTGACTAGAAGTGACTGTGAAACTCAATTTCAGCATAACGTTGTTCATTTTCAACTCAGAAGTCCGTCAAGCCATCTACGGAATCTTCAAACCGCCGACAAAAGTTACATTTGCAGTTAAAGTTACATCAAGTTCAAGTCCGTAAAGTTGTAAATTATTTGTGAGGTTAAGAATTGTGGTTTTGATAAACGAAATCAAGTATTCAACTTTAACATAACATGACATACGACCCTAAACAAAATGACCGTTAAGACCCAAAGGCCAGAAGACTTAATGAACACCCAGTAATATAGGTTTAATGCCATATGTGGGCCGAACCAATGCGGGTCGACCCAAATGCCGATCCGAAAAAGCTGACCAAATGTCCAAAATGCGCATTATTCGCTTCTCGGTGAAAATACCTAAAAATACATAGCGTTTGCAGACGGTCTGATTTGTCTGGTTTTGACCGAATGAGTGAAAGATCACCGTCAGAGAAGTGTAGCACTCAAATTCGATCACTTGATCACTATTGACAATGTCTGTGTCTGTGTGTCTTCAGACAGCATTTCGAGACGTAAAGCCTGTGTAAGCAAAGATTTTCACAATACAATTTTTCTATTCGAAATGCATTTCGATCCTTTGTTAGGCGCAATCCACTCGACGGAAACTGCTCTTCCCAGTTTTCTGAAAATCGAGAATTTGCGCTTGAATCTCTTGAATGGCTTGAGTCAAATTCGAATGCGGCGTTTTACTGAACAGTACGGTAGCCAACTACACAAATCTTTTTGAAGATGTGTGTAAAGAGAAGCTTCAATGCCTAACAATTTTTTAAAATCATTATAACGAAAGCTACGTTCAACGTTTACAAAAGCGAAAACCACACTATCCCGGAGTTCACCGCTGAAGAATTCTTGGGTATGGATGCTCGCTTCACTCGAATCAAAATATTGCTCATAGCGTAGCGAGTCGTCGTCAATGAATTTTGCGACCGCTTCGATGAAATAAAGGTGTTTCTTTTTTGAATGAGATGAGAAGTGAGAATCAATCCAGTGAATTTGCTGAATGCGAATTTTGTCATATTTTAGAAGCGATAAAAACCAGAATGAATTGCGCTTGTTGCCAGCGCAATCTGCGCGTTCTTTATTAACAATATGCATCCAAGTGTTACACATACAAAAGATCACATTAAGCAACATTGGCGGCTCTCTACTCTACGCCAATTTGAGTTAACAAGTCATTAATGTCATCAGCATTCCGAACATCTCTATTGGAGATGAGCCGCAGGCGCTTGTTAGTCGCAATCCATCGGGTTGAAGCTTCTCTTCCCAGTTTTCTGAAAAATTCGCGACATTTCACTTCTTCCAATCGACCGCTTTCTTGCGACCGCTGAATGACCGCGTCGATGAGTTCGTTGTAGGAGTTTGGTTCGTCGATGACGATTGTGGTGAAAGTGGAACTCTCCGGCAATAGATCAAAGAATTGAGGACACTGCACAAGCATATACAGTGCGGAGCGCGGGAACGACGCCTTCAGCCAGTTCAAGAACGTCGGATCTGTTCGCGTCGCAATCGTCCAATCCGCATTTCTTCGTTCCGCTTCATCCTCATCCATAAAATGGATCATGACTCCAGAAATGAAGCGTTCGTCGATAGGGTTGTACGTGTAAGGTTCATCATTGAAATTGCTCGCAAGGCAGTAACGAAAGGTGTCCGTCTCGCGAGTGTAACGAACGGCGAGGCAAAGTATCATTTCTTTCTCACAAAACGAACGAACGACTTTTCCGAAAAGGTCAGCTTCCTTGAGACAACGAAGCGAGTCTCCGTCTAGGAGCCTCGCGACCGCTTCGATGAACAACGCGGGCACGGCGTTCATTCTCAATTAGAGGGCAACGAGAGCTGCAGACCGCTTTTTATCGAGTGAAGTGAGAATTCGCGCTTCCAAAACGTGTGAAATCAGATAAAGTTATGTCGTTGCGAGACCAACGATACTACTTGGGACTGAATTTAGTGAATGAGTTGAGATGTAATGCGACGATTTAGAGAAGGCAATATCGATCTGCTTTGTTCTGGTCTACTGCTGATCAGTGTCAATGTCGATTGGGAACCGCTTCTGTGCCGCTTCTTCTCTTTCTGGTACTGTACCCTTCTTTGGGGTGCAGATCGATGACTTTGACGTTTCGGAGATTCGCAAAGCTTTGGTCTTCTCTCTGGTGACGACGGAGAAGACGTCGAAGGGAACGCCGATCGATTGGGTCCACAATCGCCTAGTTGGTGGTTTTTGGGTCCTAAACGTAATTCAGCGCGTTAACGATAGACTCCTCTTGAAAGTTCTCGTCGACGTCATCGATCAGAATCAGTGGATTGCAGCATTTGAAAGGCCGGACCGTGGAGCTTACACGTACGCTCACGTTCGCAATCAAATCCACGGAGAGCAACTAAAAGACGAAAATTGGGAACGAGTGCAAATGCCTTCGGAATCGCGTCGTCTTTTTTCTTTGTGATCCTGGGTCACATTAATTATGAACAAGGACACAAATCGGTGATCGGCTGGATTGCACGTGTAGGGTTCTTCAGGCCAATAGTATCTTATACGAGTTACGCAGTAGTCAAAGGTTCGCGCTGTAGAGCTGAAGACAACGTTGAGTTCAAAGTTATTCTCACTGAACGAGCGTCCAACGTCTTTGAAAAAGCCAGAATTCAAATTTTTCAGCTCATAGCGAGTTTAGAATAAAAAGTCGCTTAAAAATTGCGATGCTAATCAAAAACATCGCGAAAAAGTTTGCACACAGAAACACGTACTTTTATGTTTGCATTCGTTGGTTTTGGTCAATCGCTGAATGAATCCCGTGCAGCCGCTCTTGTTCGTTGAATCCGTCGTGCAGCTTCTCAAGAAGCAGTAGCTTTTTGAGCTGAAAGATTCGAATTCTGGACGTTTCAAAGACGTTGGGAAAATGGCGCATATATAATGCACTACTGTCTACTGCTGATCAGTGTCGATTGGGAACCGTTTCTGTGCCTACAACGAGCGGCTTAGGTTAATTATGTCAATTCAATCTCCTACAGCCAGTAGTTCTCCGCCACTATGCGGTCAGGTGATTTTTTTTATGATTCTGATCTTACCAACGGTACAGTACCCTTTGGGGTGCAGATCGATGACTTTTACGTTTCGGAGACTCGTAAAGCTCTGGTCTTTGGTGGTGACGACGAAGAAGACGTCGAAGGGAACGCCAAACGATTGGGTCCACAATCGCGTAGTTGGTGGTTTTTGGGTCCTAAACGTCTTGTTCATAATTAATGTGATCCTGGATCACATTAATTATGAACATGGACAAAAAGCGGTGATCGGCTGGATTGTACGTGCATTGCTCTTCACGCCACTCGTCTCTTTTACGAGTCACGCAGTAGTCAAAGGTTCGCGCTGCAGAGTTGAAGACAACGTAGAGTATCAGTTCAAATTCATTCTCACTGAGCGAGCGTCCAACGTCTTTGAAAAAGCCAGAATTCAAATTTTTCAGCTCATAGCGAGTTTAGAATAAAAAGTCGCTTAAAAATTGCGATGCTAATCAAAAACATCGCGAAAAAGTTTGCACACAGAAACACGTACTTTTATGTTTGTAAACGTTGGTTTTGGTCAATCGCTGAATGAGTCCCGTGCCGCTCTTGTTCGTTGAATCCGTCGTGCAGCTTCTCAAGCAGCAGTAGCTTTTGAGCTGAAAGATTCGAATTCTGGACGTTTCAAAGACGTTGGGAAAATGGCGCTTAATGCTTCGCTCAAACTTTAGATCAAACGCACACCCGTCGCAATCTTTTTTTTGCTTTGTGCTTTGCAAAAGGATTATTAAATGATCAACTTGCAACCACGAATAGATCTCACATGACCTATTGTTGGCTTTAAAAGAGAGGCTGTCTACACGAATAACGAACAAGCAACTGGTGGAAGATTATTATGTCATTCCGAAGCTGCTGCAATTCATGCAAGCACTGCGGAAGCGAGTGAATGCTTTTAACGGCTAAGTGGGTCAAGATCACCAAGAAGATTGTGTTATGTATGGAAGTATTGACTGCAAGCACAGCTTCCCATCCAGCGCTGTAAGCATGTCGAAATCAGTTCTAAAGTGTTGATCTCTGTTGAATATCAAAGTTTATTTTCTTTTCAGTTTATTAGCCGGAGAAAAAAGATTATTACACGCAACAACGGCCCTCAGTGAACCCCAATTAAAGCGAGACGAGAATCAAGGTCGCTAGGAGATAGATTTCTAATAGCGTAAAAGCAAACATGCGCCAAGCGCCTGTTTGTCGCAATCCACTTGATCGACGCTTCTCTCCCGCGCTTCCGGAAGAACTCTGCGCAATCGACGTATTCCAGCCGTCCACACTCCTGTGATCGGTGAACGATTGGGTCAAGCAATTCATTGTATACTTCGTCTGCGTAAATGCCATTGAACGTACAGTAATCGGGGAGCAGTTTCAGAAATTCGGGACAATTTGAGAGGAGAAACAACTGAGTTCGCGCAAATGGCGCTCGCAGAAGCCTCAGGAACGTCTGATCTGCAGGTGACCCGGTCGTCCACGTCGGCACAAAGTCTAAATGCAGATTTTTGGGATCATCGGACACATTGATTGTGAACAAGGACACAAAGCGGTGATCGGCTGGATTGTACTTGCAGGGTTGATCACACCGATCGTCTCTTCTACGACTCACGCAGTAGTCAAAGGTTCGCGCTGCAGAGTTGAAGACAACGTTGAGGTTGAGTTCAACTTGATTTTCACACAACGAGCGTCCAGCGTCTTTGAAACTTCCAGAGCTTGAATTCTTCAGCTCATAGAGCGAGTGTTTCTGGAGGAGTCGCGCGACGGATCCAGCGAAGACGAGAGGCGCGGCGTCCATTCTGCAATTGCCCAGAACCGACGTCCATCAAGGCATTAATGCTAGCATGGAAGTGAGAAAGCAACGCGCAAAAATGCGATGCCAAAAACGCCTCCCGAGAAGAGAAATTCTCCGTTTTCTGATTCTGAAATTCTGATTCTCCGTTAAGGGAGGCCAGAAGATCTGAAGATCCGTGTGCCACGTCATTGTAACCATTTTGGTCATTTAGAAACGACAATACCGTCTTTGTAGATCACCAACGGTTTGAGCTTGTTGAAGCGTTCAAAGATGGAAGGAGAACGAAGATCGGGGTGGTAGCGATGCAATAGGAGCATTGGACAGAGGGCAGCGCATGCTGTCGCACGGGCAAAATACATAAATTTTTGTTTTAGTAATGTAGAGTAGCCTGGTAGGCGAATTAATTACGCAAACCCTGCGGCAGCGCCTAGGCCTAAGCCTAAGGCAGTTACTGCATGGTTAGCTATGTTAACACATTAACTTCAACGTTGCGCGCGGCCATCTGGCAGTTGAATTTGTGCGCGACCAAGGATCTTGCAATGTAAAGTCAGGGTTTTATCTCCTATAATGTCTAGAAAATCACTGGTCTTGGCTCAATAGCGAGAAGGCACGATACGGTTGCATTTTAGCCGTTCGTGGCCAAACGAAATGAAAAGTAGCACAGACGGGGGTTTAACAGTTTCATTTAACGGTTTCAGTAGGATTTCAGTAGGAGATCACTCGTTAAACGATCATTCGGAGATCATTTCGGTTGTCGGAGGAGCGAGCGAGCGAGATCATGCTGCGAGTCGGTCAGCGCTTTCTCTCACCGTTTTGTTGCGCTTTGTCTGCTCGCAATACGCATCAACTTCGTTCTTGGCTAACCATATCGTAACTGCCGTAGTGGTTTGGCCAAGTGACACGTACCGGCTAAAGGATGTCAACAAAGGCTTTTTGAACTAAAGCGATCAAGCGAGCCCAATGTGTTATGGTCGAAAACGCTTCAGTTACGTAAGCGAGAGGACGACCGTGAGGGCGACATGAACTTTTCACGACAAAAAACAACGACCAGACGTCCATAATGAACATCCAATTATGTGAGTTTGTTTGTTTTGAAGAGTTCTAAACGACAAAAAAAACGTCACAATTTTTTTGAACTGTTTTGAACAGCTGTTATCAAGCTCGTTTGGCGCAAAACAACCTACAGCCTATTTCCGCAATGGACAACGATAGTTCCAGTGAAGGTGGAGATGACAGAATGATCATCGCTGGAGTTCCATCGCTATCGGTACAGTTCGTCCCAGTTTCCCTCATTTTTCAGATTTTTCGATTCTCAGCTTCTCATTCTGTCCATCTTCTTCAACGCACTCTCCATTTACTTTGTGCTGACAGCGAAATCGTTGCACAGCTTCTTTGCAACGATTCTCGTCTATCGCGCAATCTGCGATGTTGCCATCAGCTCCGTTACAGCGTTTTTCTGGTTCTGCTCTATAATGTAAGTTCAATCCCTCCTTGCAATTTGCGCATGCGATTCTTCATAAATGATGACTTCGACGATGAAGGTCGACTGAGGCTGGTGAAAGCAGCGACGTCCCATCTTACATTTTTAATTGTAAAATTGCTTTTCAGACTCTATTTCCCGAATCTTTATGCAAATGTCGCAATTTCTTGCACTGCGGAAATATTCTTAACCCAATCCTTTATGCTTCACGTCACAGCTTCAGTGAATCGCTTGGTTGCCATCTATTTCCCGATAAAATACAGCCAGATCTATGAAAACTGGGTGGTTCGCGTCGTTTCCCTGCTTGGCACTACAGTACTCTCCATTGGCCTTGTGTCACTCCTTTTGATAGGTACGGTGATGCGCAATCAAATCACCACAAACTTGAATTCATGTAGATCCGTGCATATTGTTCGTATGGGAGTTTGGCGTTACGAATTTTGGCTTTGTCTTGTGCATGTATGAGCCGAGCATATGGAGTGGAGTCGTCGTTTTGTGGCCCTTAGATTTGTTATTGGCCGCTCAGAAGACTCTCTGTTTTGCAGCCGTCGCTATTGATTTGGCTACGCTTCTCAAGATTCTACTTATATCGGTTTGTTTTATTCACAAATTAGGCTGGCGGGGACCTGTGAAAGACCATTGAAGACTTTGCCTACTCAAGCGATCTAGGGCTAATATTAGCTAATACTTGTAAAATTGTACACTGAACATCATCTCTATGATGGAATATGCTAAAAATAGCCCCAGACCGCATGCGTAACCGCGTTAGCCCGCAAAGTGGCGTTTTCCGGTAAAAATGGAGTGCGCATTCGGTATAGCCGGTGTGCGAGCTCGAACTTTCACATTTGATTTCGACAATAACTACACGACACTTCGGTAAGAGACACTACGGTACCTGCCCTGTGACTGTCTGTACCCTGTGCTCAGCCATTTGCAAAATGAGAAACGTAGTTTTGCAAACGAATAACTTGATTTTTTCGTGTGGCCAGAGAGACATGGGTCTATTTAAGAGGTTGAAATAGGTTGAATATTCCCCTTTTAAACAAAATTGTTTTAGAAAAGCGCGCAAAGCGAGACGAACAAACGAAATATTCGATTTTTTCTACAAGTATTCACTCAAAATGCATTTCTATGCGTTGGCGTTCTGTCTGGTCTGTTCTACCCGTACGACGGCGAGGAACACAATCAATTTGCGATCTACTGGTACACGGGATTCCTCTACAATTTGTCGTTTTTCGTTTCCAGGTTTGTAAGGAGTGACAAAAACTGATTAGCATACTGAATTCCAGCATAACGTTGTTCATTTTCAACTCAGAAGTCCGTCAAGCCATCTGCGGAATCTTCAAACCGCCGACAAAAGTTACATTTGCAGTTACGAGATCGAGTTCATAAAGTTGTGATCTTTTTGTGAGGTTATGAACCGTGGTTTCAGTAGTATTGTTGTCTTAGATCACCGGAGAGTCACCCAAAATAGAAGAACAGCTGATTGTATTGACAAACGTTTCACTTTGAAATTCAAAATCCCGTTGTCTGTACGTGGCGCTTAGCACTATTAGGTAACCAGGCACTTGTTAGTTCGCTGTGCCCTACAAAACCTGTTAAGTCAAAAGACAACAGGCAGGGTAGTCAGCTGGTGAGACGCTTCAGTAAGTTGAGGAGCGCGGTTACGTTCACGTCACACTCGTAAATCTGCATCGCGCTATCTGCACACCTTCGTGTAAGGTTCGTCATTGAAATTAAGGCAGTAACGAAAGGTGTCCGTCTCGCGAGTGTAACAAACGGCGAGGCAAAGTATGACTTGTTTCTCACAAAACGAACGAACGACTTTTCCGAAAAGGTCAGCCTCCTTCAGACAATGAAGCGAGTCTCCGTCGAGGAGCCTCGCGACCGCTTCGATGAACAACGCGGGCACGGCGTTCATTCTGAATTAGAGGGCAACAAGAGGCACAGACTTTTTATCGAGTGGAGTGAGAATTTGCGCGTCCAAAACGTGTGAAATCAGTTACAGTAATGTCGTTGCGAGACCAACGTTACCACGGGGACTGAATTTAGTGAATGAGTTGAGATGTAATGCGACGATTTAGAGAAGGAGAAATTTATTTAGAGCTGATATGTACGCCGGTGTAGAGAAAGCAATATCGATCTGCTTTGTTCTGGTCTACTGCTGATCAGTGCCAATGTCGATTGGGAACCGCTTCTGGGTCTTACAACGGGCGGCATAGGTTAATTGCAACTAGTTTTATTAAAAACCCAAAAGAAAAACATTTTCGGGATAACCGCAACCACCGCGACGTCAATCACAAATTCCATGTCCTGCCCCCCGTGATCAGGTAATTGTATTCTCACATTCTCACATTCATCTTATATTTGCAAACGCGTCCCGTGCCGGTGATGATCGCTGTCAGCGTTCCCATGTTTGCCACGCTGTCACAATTTTTCACGAAAACAATCCACGATGACTCGGATTCCGGTTTTAGTCTCCAACTATCGTGACATACGTGGCAAACCTTTAATCATGATCATGAACGCTCGGATGTTTTGATCTGGCCGTTCCCTTGACGTGACAGACGTGGCATGCAAATCGCCCTGTCGACGACTACAAAAAGGCGCCACCCGACCGGGAAAGCATTCACTGATCGGTGTTTGGAACGATGAAGGTCCTCGCTCTCCTCTCTGTTCTCTTCGTCGCCGCTACGGTAGGCCGCACCCCCACAGCAGGGCTGCTTGAATCCTCTCCTTAGATGGCTGATGTCGCCATCCCCGCCATTCCCGACGTCGGCGGCCTTCTCGGAGGCGCAGGGGGAAGTCCCCTCGACATTGTGACCGGCGTCCTCAGCTCTGTCACCGGCGCCGCCGGCGGAGATCCGCTCGCCATCGTCACCGGCCTCCTCCAGACGATCCTCGGACTGCTCGCTCCCGTCCTCTCTATCCGTTCGTTCCGCTCCCGCTCGGTTTTCTAAATTCCGCTTTAGTGAAAGGTCTTCCCGTCGTCGGCGGCATCGCCGGAAATCTCCCCATTGAAGGCATCGTTGGAGCCGCCACTGGAGCCGCCGGAAACGTCGTCCCCAAGCTCTAAAGAATACCGAATTCTGAGAAATCAAGCTTATTGAAACAAGTGAGCGTTGAATAAATTCTGCAATCATCAGAGCACTAGAAAGCCGAGGCAATTTAAAAAGATAATTTGGGCGTTTTTGACGTAGCATCAAGTTACTGTTGTTGAGGAAGAAAGAACCGCGCTCGGCTATGTCCATTTGGCAATCGTAACGACCGTAGGCCTAGGCTGACTGCCTTAGTCTTTTAGCCTAGTGTTCTAGCTTACCAGGCATCACAGGGTCGCATTGCATTGTATTGCTTTCTCACATTCATCCTATAAAAGGGTTCGAAAACGTCGCGTTTTGTAAACTACAGGATGAATGCCGTGCCTCTGCTGTTCGCCGAAGATGCTCGCTCTGGGAGAATCGACTGCATATCGTCCTCAACGTTGTTTTCAACAGGAGAACGGGAAATTTCGATTACTGCGTGACGTGTACAAGAAACGATTCTCTCTCAGAGGAACCCTACACGTACGACCCTGCTGATCGCCGGTTCGTCTCTGAGTTCGGACTGTATCTACTCGGAAGCAAACATTTGGGTAAAGTTACATGGACAACTGCGACGCCGTCAGATCGGTCCCAATTAGGTCATATGGCATTGACGCTTCTTTGGTGGTTGAGAGCTCCTTTCGCCCGTTCTTCGCTCTATTTGTTAGCGGAATTGACCTGTCCTCAATTGCTGAATCTGCTGTCAAATTACTGTAGTTGTAACGTAATTAGAGAATACCACAATTCGTACAGCGAAGTCCTCGACGCGATCATTCAGCGCTCGCAAGAGTGCGGGCGACTGGAAGACGTTCATTTCACAAAATTCTTCAGGAAATGCGGGAGAGGAGCGTCGATGATTGGATTTTAACAAACAAACGACTGCGGAGAATTCGTACGCTTGAAGCAATAGAAAACGCTCTAAACAAAATTGGTATTTGGTGAGTGCGGTGTTTTGAACGGAAATGTATTAACTAAGTTTAGAATTTTGAGTAAATCTGTTCTCTGTTAATTTGTGAATTGTTCTGGTTGCTGTGCCTTCTTGGAGTATTCAAGGTTTTCCCATTTCTTCTCAGGGCTTTTATCTCCTATAATAACACGGGCACGATACGGTTGCTCGTGGCCAAACGAAATAAAATTAGGCACTTGAAAAAGAAAAGAAGCAAAAAAAAGAAGAAAGACCGTTGTAGACCGCTGATGTCTCGTAACAGACATTTCGCTATTTTGACCCTTTTTCAAACCAATATTGTTTTAGAAAAGCGTGCAAAGCGAGACGAACAAACGAAATATTCGCTTCTTTTTTCAAATATTCACTCAAAATGCATTCCTATGCGTTGGCGTTCTGTCTGGTCTGTTCTACCCGTACGACGCCGAGGAACACAATCAATTTGCGATCTACTGGTACACGGGATTCCTCTACAATTTGTCGTTTTTCGTCAACAGGTTAGTGAGCTGTTTTTGAAGGAGTGACTGCGAAACTTGATTTCAGCATAACGCTGTTCATCTTCAACGCAGAAGTCCATCGAACCATCAGCAGAATCTTCAAACCACCGACAAAAGTTACATTTGCAGTTAAAGTTACATCAAGTTCAAGTCCGTAAAGTTGTAAATTATTTGTGAGGTTAAGAATTGTGGTTTTGATTAACGAAATCTAGTATTCAACTTGGCTAACATGACATATTGACCCTAAACAAAATGACCCTTAAGACCAAAAGGCCAGAAGACTTAATGAACACCCAGTAATATAGGCTCAATACGGGTCGACCCAAATGCCGATCCGAAAAAGCGACCCAAATGTCAGAAATGCGCATTATTCGCTTCTCGGTCAAAATACCGCAGGACTCAAAAATACATACATGCGTTTGCAGACGGTCTGATTTGTCTCGTTTTGACCGAATGATCGAAAGATCACCGTCAGACAAGTGTAGCACCAAAATATTATCATTGTCTGGAGAATTCTAGTGACAAAAATGATCACTATTGACAGTGTCTGTCTGTGTGTTTTCAGACAGCATTTGAGACGTGAAAGCAAAGATTTTAACACTTGGAAAATCAACTTTTGCATTAAAGGGACACGGACAAATTATACTAAATAAGCTATAAAATAAGAGTAAAAGTGGTCGTTTTGGGGAAACGAGCTGATGAAAGCGTCTTGCAGCACGCCAGACCGTCACACGCGCATCGCATCGCATCACCATCTGCATTTCTTTCCGCAGCGCTTCGAAGCTATAAAAGCCTCACTGGACGTCAATTTTCATCACCAACCAGGATGAACACCGTACCCCTCTTGTTCGCCGAAGACGTCGCGCGGTTCCTCGACTATAAATCGCGTCGTTCTCTGAAGGATTCGCGCTCCGACCTCTTCGGAGACGTCGGACGCTCGCTCTGGAAGACGCAAATCTGCATCGACGTCAACGTTGTTCTCAACCCCGAAGCGGGCACCTTCGACTACTGTCTGTCATGCAGTAGAGGCATCAAAGGAGTCTTTGGTGCTAAAGAGGCGTACACGTACGATCCAGCTGACGGCCGAAAAGTTTCCGAGTTTGGAGTGTTTTTACTCAGCTTTAAAAGTTCTCTAAAATGCAACGTTCAGTGGACAACTGCGACGCGTTCAGATCCGACGTTCCTGAATTGGCTCAGAGCCCCGTTCGCCCGAACTGAGTTGCATCTGCACGTTAATTGTCCTGAATTACTGAAGCTGCTGCCGGATTACTGTACTTTCAATCAGATTCACGCGTACAGCGCATACAACGACGCCCTCGACGCTATCATTGAGCGATCACAGGATTGTGGGCGTCTGGAGGAAGTCTCTTGCAAGGAATTCTTTCAAAAGCGCCGAAGAGAAGCGGCCGCCGATTGGATTTCTGCAAACAAGCGATTGAAAGCAATTTCTTTTTGTAATATTGAGAAGACGATTAACGCTTTATCTCTATTTGGTGCTCGGTGAACGCCCAGCGATTAAATGTATTTGAATAAAATGGTTCAAACTTCAATCACGGGAGCCTTTACTATGGTTGGATCTGTGCGTATATTGTCTGAATTCCTGAAGAAATGTTTCAGAACATTCTATAAAGTGTAATGAAACTCACCAGCGCTGGCCAGTTTCCAATGCTAAATAGAGATTGCAATAATCAGTTGTTTTGAATTTGTTTTTTAAAATTTGAATTTGCGTCCTGCACATTGAAAATTCATAGCGATCGGTTCTTTTAAATATCAGGTTTTGGTTTTGGACAACTTAAAAATGTTACCAACCTACCAACCGGCCAACGCTGGTCACTTTAAAACTTTTTACAATTATTTTTAATGTATAGCTGTGTACCGTACACTTTTTACCGTATGCTTGCTAAATGTTTTTCGTTTTGGGACCCAAAACATACGTTTTTTCCGTTTTTTCCCAGTTATAATTCTATAGATAAAGTTATGTGATTTTCTCAAATTTTTATAGAAATCGACCTTCGCGATCTCGACAGTGCATTCAATCATACGACACTCTAGTCTTAAGCTTTCAGCAATTTATTCTACGAGTGTTACTAAATGTTGGCGATGTTGGCGATGCGGTGACTCTTGCTTCAAATCAATTGAAAATCAAGCAAAAAAAAGTTCAATATATTCGCTTGTGTAACGATTCCAGTAGATGGCGCCGCCCTGCCGGTTTGTAGAAATTTGTGGGTTCTCCAATCCAGTCCACCCATAGTACAGTTTCAAAAAGCGCTTCTCGTCTTCAGTGCACTCACGAATGTTGCCCGCCTGGACTTCTGCTTGATAGCGTTTATTGTCGGACTTCATTTGTGTAAAGACTCGTTCCTATGAATTTCTCTGAATTCTCCTTCCAATCGGCAATGATCCTCCTGAGCGTCGAGGTCGATTTTGCAGGAAGATGGCAATACCAAAATTGTTCCTGTTTTATCAAATCCAAAAGCAAAGTTTCAGTTGCTTCGTTAAAGACGTAGTCTAACAAAAACTTAACATGAGTCAGCGTCTTTTTGGCAACAAAGATTCTCAGTATTCCAGGGATCAGGTCGGCACTGCCTGAGCTAAATTGCAAAAGTGAGACAAATCTCAGCGAATGGATGCGTTCCATAAACTCCTTGCTAATCGTCGACGTGTAGAAACAGAGATGAATATCCGAAACGTTTCGATAGGCCACAATTGCGTCAGTTGAAGGCTCCTCGAGAGATCTTTCGATGAAAAAAGAAGTGAACCTTCTGTAGTTTGGATTAATCAACGCGTTTACGCTTCTGTCACTCCAATTTTCGTAAGTCGTTTGGAGGAACCGCCCGCTGTCAATTTTGATGCATTCGTAAGCCAATTTTTGATGAGTTTCGGAAGCGACAGCACCGATGAGTCCTGCCAGCTTGCTGCAACAATTCGTGAAGTGTCTGCTGAGCAAATGCGTCACCGCGTCGTAGAACGCGAAGGTAAGAGAGTCCATTGTGGTTGTGCGTCCGGTCGTCCGTTTTCACGACTTTAATGCAGAAAGAAGTGATGCGATAAGGAGGTGCAAACTTCATGATCGCACAGTTTGGAACTCAGGAATCGCGTAAGATCCACAACATGATTGTCACGTCGTGGTCATTGAACACACCTTGACCTCAACAGAAATTGTTTGACGACCAGATGTTCTCCCACTCGTTCGAGAGATGCAGGATCGGCCCAGCTCACGAAGGTCGACTGGCGCAATGTAAGAACTTTGCAATTTATTATCCAGAAAAAGAGAAAAATTTAAAAACACCGAACCCCGAATGGGAATACCGAACCCGAACCGAACAGCAACAGAAGCCCTATGAGCGAAAGTTGTAAAATGTTGAATATAAAGATATCCGCAATCGTTTGTTTGTTGTAACCCAATTGTATGCCGCTTCTATACCGCGCTTGCGAAAGAATTTGTTACATTCAACTTCCTCCAGGCGTCCACACTTTTGCGACCGTTCAATGATCGCGCCAAGAGCGTCGTTGTAGATGTTGTGCGCGAAAATTTTGTTGAATGTGCAGTTGGCCGGCAGCAGGCCGAAAATTTCCGGAACATTTTCGCGGATATCCAGCGTGCATCGGGCAAAAGATGCCTTGAGCCAAGTCAGGAAAATTGGATCTGATGGTGACGCGGTCCTCCACAATGGCACAAATTCTAAATACAGATCTTTCTGACTCTTGGATACAGCAATTGTGAACACAGACACGAAACCGTAATCGGCAGGATCGTACGTGTAAAGCTCTTCAGGCACAGTGTAGCTTTTGCGACTCACGCAGTAGTCAAAGGTTCCCGCTGCAGAGTTGCAGACAACGTTGAGGTTGACTTGAAAGTGATTATCCCACAACGAGCGTCCAATGATTCTGAAAAGGCCAGGATAGCAATGTTTCAGCTCCCAAAGTACGGGGACATCGAGGAGTCGCGCGACGGGTTCAACGAACGCAACAGGCACAGCGTTCATTTTGCGATTGACCAAAAACGACGCTCTTATAGACGTTAATTGCATGAAGGTGCGACAGGAATGCGCGAAAATGCGATGCTAACAGAAGGGCTGTGAACTTTATATATTTTAACGCGAGTAGCCTGGTATGTAGCCGTACATATAGAGGCGTCTGGAAAAGACCTGTAAAGCCACCTCATGGGTAAAATAGGGCGATCCTGGGCTTTCTGTCCCTTGGTCTGCCCAGGGTGACGAAGCAGGACAACATGGCGCCGCCAAACATATTTATTTTTTACGCAGAAACGGAGCCCTCACTTAACACCAATTGGAGCAAGTACCTGAGCCGCTAATCTGAGGGTAATGCAGTAGATGCGTTTACTTAACACCAATTAGATCTAGAACGCTGTTGATCACCTCAGGATTCTCAACATTCCAATTGGATATGCAATAAAATCGCCTGTTTGTCGCAATCCAGATGATCGATGCTTCTCTTCCGAGCTTCTGGAAGAACTCATTGCAATTGACATATTCCAGCCGCCCGTACTCCTGTGATCGCTGAATTATCGCGTCGAGAGCGTCGTTGTAGGCGTTTGGCGCGAATATTCTATTAAATGTGCAGTGATCGGGCAGCATATTCAAAAATTCTGGACAGTCCACGCAGGGATTCAAAGTGCAACGGTAAAACGGCTCTCGCAGCAACCGTAGGACCGTCTGATCTGCAGGGGATGCGGTCGTCCACGTCGGCACAAAATAAAAGAATTTGTGACTCTTGAGTACTGTAATTCTGAACAATGACACAAAGCGGTGATCGGCACGATTGTACATGTAGGGTTCCAAAGGCCTAAAGTATCTTCTACGAGTCACGCAGTAGTCAAAGGTTCCCGCTGCCGAGTTGAAGACAACGTAGAGTATCAGTTCAAATTGATTTTTACAGAACAAGCACCAAACGTCATTGAAAAGGCCAGAGTTTAAATACAATAGGTAACGAAACGCGGTTTCATCGACGAATCTCGCGACGGATTCAGCGAACGAGAAGGGCACGGCGTCCATTCTGCAATTGACCAAAAACCGCCGATCATATAGAGTATAGATTAATAGCACGGAAGTGAGAAATCACTGCGCAAAAAATGCGATGCCAAAAAGGAGGGCCCTGAATCGGCTATCGAAGGTGAAAATCACTCAAACTAACGCGTTTTCTATTCTGAAAAATAAAAAAATAAATTTCTTGCCAATTGCCCTTGTCTGTACGTAGCGCTTAGCACTATTAGCCTGTCACTTAGGTCGCGGTGCCCTAGGAAGCTTGGTAAGCCAAAAAACTAGGCAGGGCATTGAGCTGATGAAGCGCTTTCAGCCAGTTCAGTGGCGCGGTTCCGTTCACGTCACACTCGTAAAATTTGCATCGCGCTATCTGCACACCTTCCCTTCTATTTGATCAGCTTTCCTTTGTAAACAAAGCAACTCAATGCAGCAATGAATTCTTGTGATTATTATGTAGCATCCTCTTTCCTTCGCGGAAGCACCTTTATCGGGCTTTCTCTTCTTTTACGATCGTTCACTCGCGATAACAATTGTTCCATGCGTCACGATGAGTGCTTCCAACTCGCTCTGCTCTTTCGATCGCTCATCAAAGGACTTTGACCCAGCGGATCCGGATACCGGCTCGCGCGAGCCATTGAAAGGTATTTTTCTTTTAGTTCATCCGTTTATGGCGTATTTTCTTAATTTAGAGACCATCGCCGAGTGCGTTCAATGCCCGAAATGCGAAAATGAGTTTGAAGTGGAAGTGGAGGTAGGACTTTAGAGTACTCTGTTTGAACTAAGGCTGCCGTTCAGATGGAAATGAGATCAAAGAGCACCAATAGAGCACTGGCAAGTGATCAAGGAACGCAGTTCAACACTCAAACCTGTCCTCTGAAGGAAGCGTCGTCTTTTGAGCCAACCTACTCGTTTGGACATTGCGAGAAAGCGTTGAAAGTCTACACCTTTGAGCTGTATTGAAATACTTAACAAAGACAATAAAATATCAACCAATGTGGTGTTCAGTCCAGGCTCGAAATGTGCTGTAAACGTTGTCGCGGTGGTTACTGTAGGTGACACCATGTGACGCCAAAAACTGCTTGAAACTCGCGTAATCTTCATTGCATAGCAGATACCGCCCGTACAACTTGGCCGCCTTGCGGTAGCCCTGAAACTTTCATCAGTGAATCGGCAATTCAATGCAACTTACATTGTCCGCCAGTCGACCTCCGTGAGCTGGGCCGATCCCTGGCATCTGTTCAACGGACGCGCCGTTGATTTTGTAGAGATAGAAGCTTTCTTTCGACATTCAACGAGCTTCACAGTGCCACAAACAAAGAAAGGAGTGGAGCGAGAGAGAGAAAACAAAGTGATGTTATCACCAATCACATGTTTGTGTGCTTCCAGAGAGCGGCTCTGGGGTCGTTTCCCAATCGTTCTCTGCACATCCTAGCAATAAAGGGACGCTGTTGTAAACAGTGAAGCCAATGAGTCAGCGAGTCAGTTGCAAGTCTACCTACAAACGCATCAAGCGGATTTCTGACACGATTGTTCCCGCATTGTGATCTTTCCTAACTGTCACGCGTGTTTTTCGAGACATGTAAATAACCGGCTCACGACTAACAACGGCGTCATGACCCCACTCGCTAGGGTTTCAGAGATACAGGTCGATTCGCCGACCCGACTCGACTCATTTTTCTTTGTATGTCGGCATCACTGATCGCCCAAAAGTGCTTTTTTGATCCCGCCTGCAGCAACTTGTCGCTGCCAGTAATTCAGTAATTCTGATTCAAATCAGCAAACAACTATTCTTGTGCCTTAGCAGAGAGCAGCAGAGCGCCGATAGAAACTCGTCTTCTTCTTCGGTAACCGTGATGGA
>MQUG01001620.1:0-10983 GCA_007213375.1 Steinernema feltiae | reverse complement strand
ACTTGCCGAGGAGCGTAAACTGTCCAGCTTGCACGCTTGATAATTAAAGAGAATTTCAGCTCAAAGTTATATCGAAGAAGAATTTGAGAGAAGTTTATTGTAACTACTTAGACCAGTCAGATGAAAATGCGGTCGTTATTTGGCCGACTGAATTTCTAAGCTTGAGCGCCGTACAAGAAAATAGGTTTAACCTGAAGCCAAGCAGCAACTTATGCCCTTCTCCAATTCGTGTAGTAGTAGCACTGGAAGTTCCGCCCCTCGAAGTGTACAAGGATTGCTACGTTGTAACGATCTGTGCTGACCCGAAATCCCATGAGAACGATGATGGGATGCTAGAAGTGCGTCTAATTCAGCCGGAGAGCTCAAGAGTAACTTGAGTTATGCTCAAAGAAATAGTGACCTAGATCACGTAGACTGCGTGCTTGAATATTGGAACAAAGACGGATTGCGAAGCAATGCCGAAGATTTGTTCCATTTCTTCAGAAGCGAAAGAGAAATAACGATTTCCAATCACATGCCGATAGCTGATTTTTGGAAAGTAATTATTGCGCAGCCCGATTGCAATGGCGAATATCCGTGCGTTTTACTCGCAAATCCGGGTAATTTCAGCGTTGACGTTTATTGTGACACTATCCTTGACCACTTTCAGAGTTATTAGACATTGAGTGGTTACGACAGCAGTTTTCTGCAACTGCCAACCCTAACTTCCGTCTTTGCGTAGATGGAGTGGGCTTCACCATTGCTCAATTACGGAGCGAACAAAGCTCAGATGAAACTGCTCTGTTTCAGCGTGACTCTCCAACTAATTTCGAACATGTAGATGGAGAAGAGGGACAAATTTGGACAGAGAACGCTAGAGGCGAATGTGAAGACGTAAACCAGATTTTCACTACTACTCTTCAAATTTTCTTTCAGCCAAATTCTGTCATAATTGAATCCATTACTGACATAGGCTACAGTTCTCCCAGTGGTTATGGAAACGGGTGTTCGGAAGAAGAAGATGAGCCCAATTCCAAGAAACAGCGAACAGAAAGTTCGAGTTCTGAGGAAACGCTCTTGTTTTAGATGACATTTGTTCGCGTTGTTTTATGATATATGATTATAAAACATGAAGATTTAGCTCTTTTCTGCTTGTCTACTGTTGCCGTTTGTCACGACTTGATGGTTTTCGATGTGTCTTGTAAAGGAGCCTGACCTCTGCAACTCACATGTTGTAATGCCAGCAGACGCGCTCCTTGTGATCTGATATATAAGCGCGTTTTACCATCAATCGTTCTACAAAAAACAAAGTAATTGAATCGCTTCATAAAAGAATGAACTGCAGGTACCGGTATTTTCTTTGATCTTTGCGGAAATTTGACATTATTTTGTGGTCTCTGATTCAAGTACAGCTTGATCGAGAGTCTCACATAATGCTCACAGAGCTGCTCTCAACCACGGTTTTACCGGTTAATAGATACGGGACGTTCTGAATTCTATGGACTTTGAAGAAATTGATATCAATGCTCCAGCGATGTTATCCGATGTATACATGAATTGGTCAAATTTTATTCCTGTAAGTGCAAACAATGATAAAAGAAGTAATAATCATATACTTTAAGACAAACATGGTACTAGATGAACTGCGGTTAGCCTCGTTTCGCCGACTTGTTAAAAGCATGAAAGGGTCAACTGCAATGTCAAGAAACGAAGTTACAATTCCTGTAAATCGAAAGAGAAAGCATACTTCCACGACAGAAACCAGTACGCAAACTGAAATGATGGAACAATGTGACAAAAATAGTGAGGCGAAAAAAGTTCACAAATTGGCTTGTTTCAATGGAAAAATAATGGACGGAATCAAAATCGGCGAAGGTAATGTATAGAAAGAACAATCGAAAAGTAAAAGCTATTATTTAGGAGGATTTGGAAGTGTTTTCCGCATAACAACCAGAAACATGAACTTTGTTATAAAAGAAATAGCCTTTACTGCTGACTATATGAAGAAGAGTGTACAAAAAGAAGTAAGTCAATAACACAAAACCAAATATACATATAAGCATCATAGATTGCCATGAGCAAGGATTGTGATCACCCTAACGTTATGAAATACCTTTATAGTGAATACCACAAGAAGGTAGCACACATTGTCATGTGCGAGATGCCCTTGGATTTACACCTCATTGTGATCTGAAGCCAAGCAACATTTTAGTGCAAAAAGGCAAGCGTTTACTGAAACGAAAGTAATAAAAACTACATTTTTAGATGAAATACTCATAACAGATTTCGGTCTTGCTTGAAAAGGAGACGTAAAACAAGAAATTAGAGGAGTCAAAGTTGGTACAAAGGGATACCAATGTCCAGAAATGCTGGGAAATAGAAAAGTTGCAATGGAATGTATTGATGTGTTCGCCGCAGGGATCGTTCTTGCACAAATGATCGGAGGAACATCAAGCGAAGAGTATTCTCATCTTCCATGGAAAGAAGCAAAAGAAACGGATGCAAAGTACTGCGCATTCATAAGATCATGTGCTAATGGAATACCTCATATGTTCCCACCGTTTGCGGACCTGAAGCGAAACAGTCCGCTTCTTCTTCTTCTTCAGCACATGCTCAACACCGAGGATCGATGGACGCTGCAGGAAATCAAAAGTTTCATTGGACAACATTTTGATCTCTGAGAACAGTGATCTCTAAGAACAGTGAAATACGTGAAATTGTTGGATTAAAAAAGTATTTTGAGAAATAAAGAAAATGAGAAAATGAGAATTTTTCAGGGGTACATTTTAAGATATAAAACTTAGCTGTTTCGTGACGTTGTCAGATCGAGAGATTCGGTTTCGTCGCCAAGACGTTTGTAGCGTCAAGTCTCGCCACGCATGAAGAGTTACAGTAATCCAACTTAGTGATGCGAGCATTTAAGCAATGCACACGAAGCACACATTAACCGGTCAAGCTCATCGATATCAGACTATTCACATAGCTGAATTCTTTGTTGCATTGAGGATAGGTATCCGGATTACATTCAATAGAAAATAGAGCTACCATCGCCTTGTTTACTTTTGTGCTCTTCTGTTTCAACCATATGCTTGCCCGCACGCAAACGTTGATCTGATTCATGTGCGTGTGTTTTCCAGTTGATTAATCGCATGGCGACAGGTCAAAGCGTAAGTCAGTGCAGGGTTAAGCAGTCGTTTATTCGTGACCTGTTAGAAAAAAAGAAGAAATTCGATTTCCGCTCGTTTGTTATTAATTTTGGTCTCATTCAGGTACTTTTCCTAAATTGCCATTGCGGCAGTCGATCAACACTGAGATTCGTCTTCATTTTCAAGTCAGTTTCGTTATTTTACTGTTTTTATCAGCTATGGCGTTTCCAGACAGCAAAATGGACTTATAGCCCGCTGGAGACTTGAAAATCTACAAAGATTCAGCTACGCTTCAGCGACGCATGCGGAGACCTAGACGAAAAACCCCAGGAGGTATTCCACGTGCATATACCGGAAGAACTACGACACATCGACGAACAAGAGCTGCCTCCACAGTCGGTTCGCGTCACCGGTGGTGATGGTCCGGAAGGTCGACGGGAAGTCGCACGGATTTGCGGTAGATTATAGGCGCCTCAATGCGGCGACCCGGAAAAGGTTCTATATTTGGCCAAACATACACGAGCTACTCTGATATTTAGCACATTTGACATGCGCCAAGGTTTCTTTCGAGTGGAAATTCATTAGCGCCACCGGGAACGCAAGGCATTTGACACGTTCCTTGGGTTGTTCGAATTTCTCCGCATGCCCTTTGGGTTACGAACACGTTTCAACGAATTTACTCTAATTTTATCTTGTGTTTCTGCTGCAATCAGTTGTTATAATTTTACGCTTTTTTAATTTGAAATAAAACTGTGTCTTTGCATAATCTACATGAACAGCTCAAGTAAAATCAACGATTGTTGACAGAAATTGGATTAACAACGAGTACGGCTGCTGCTAGAGCACATTGCGGAAACCAAACGATAAACCGGGAATCAAGTGAGTTTGGCTGGTTCCAGTAAGGAATTTGTGAAAAAATACGAATTTTAAGCGACGTGAACAGACCCTCGCAATTCAGCTCCGACAATTTACGGAAAACGGTAATTGAGTGCGTGATTCAGAAAAGCAGTTAGCAAAAAAACGCAAAAAAACCGACAGCTTTGAATCGAGCTTCTCTCGTTCAACGGTTCAATTTATTTTGCGGCTGATTGTGAGCGTGACGTCACCACCACAGTGTGTCTGGCGTTCCCTTAATGCGCGCTCATGGCCACAATAAGTGGCGGCCGCCGCCTTCGATGCTTTATCGATCGTTTGCATTGTGCTAGCGATCAGAACGACACGACTAGCGAGTTGAATTATTTTTTTAAATTTTTTACTACTAAACCTGTTTTAGCGCTCTGTTATTGTTTGACGTTCTCAGTTGATTCGATCGCTCGTCTCTAAGAGTGCGGGGATTTTGCGTGGATGATCTCAAATTTTTTGGGTTAACTTGGCGTGGGTCGTACGGTCGGAAACATTTATTTAAACTCGCTAATCTACTGCAGACAGAAATGAGACATGCGTTAATTATTGCGCTGCCCTTTGCTTATGTCCAGACTCGCCACCCGCCGGCGAATGACTCATAACGCGCTGGCGTCAGATTTATGACTTTCTTCTCTGTTCCCTTCACATGTTGTCCCTTCTTCGTTCCACACCGAGCTCAACGGCCGACCGACCGTTCGCTCTCGATTGCTTACCTTGATCGTTTACCCTTCCTTGAAAATTTGCTCTCTGCGCTATTTGCCCTCATCAATGTGTGCTGTCTGCGCACTGATAAGGTCGACGTCGAGGAGGCGCTGATCTGGCATCGTCTGTGTGGTGTTCGTCCTCTTGTAGACATACGTGGCTTCGCGTCGAGGACCTTTTGCCTTAGCGTGACTGAAGATACTTCGTTGACGGTCGACTTTGTCGAGATTTGTGCTCTAAATTTGCGCTCAACCGAGAAACTGACGCTTTATTTGTCATCTGTTTGTCTTCCGGAATTCCGCACAGAAAATGGAAAACAGAGAAATATCACTTTATTCCTCTACAGTTCTCCAATGTTGGTCCATTTACAATATCAGTTGAATCATCTAATACAACGAGAAAAACTACTTAGAACTCCATTAGCAGTGAATGTTAACTAGAAAGATAAGGTCGCTTTCAACGGCGCGCCCGCGGATTACGAAATTATCGCAACGCGACACTATCTGACCGAACGCCGTCTTTCCGCGTCATTTCGCCACTTCAATAGAAGCAACCCAACTCGAATTCATATGAAAATACCGCAAAGTCATCGCCTCCGCTCGTCTGACCTTCTCGTGATATGCGTTTGCGGGAAATAAGAGCGAATGGCCGACGCTTTCTTATCGGTCGGTCTTTGAGCGGAGAAAGTGCTGCTTGGGTTCAAGATTATTGTTTCTCTTACCTGTTATCGTGAGATTTTAACCACCCTAACCTCTGCAGCGCCAAGTCTCGCCACGCATGAAGCAATACAGTAATCCAACGTGACGCGATTTAAGCGATGCAAATGAACCACACCTCAACTGATCTAGGTAGCTGATGTCGGATCATCGGCATAACTGAACTGAACTGTCATCGTTGGAAAAACTAGTCAGTTAGTCGTTTGATGAATGGTCATTACAGCTCGAAGCGTTAGCCAACGCAGAGTTAGGCAGTCGTTTGTTCGTGGCCCTTTAGATAATCTCTCTGTTTATCTTGTCCAGCGCGCTGTCACTTCTACTGTTTGCTGTTAAATTCATTCATTCAGGTACTTTTCCTGATAAGCCCATTGCGGCAGTCGATCAACACTGAGAATCATCTTTAATTTCAAGTCAGTTTGGCTGATTTTTGTGTTTTTTTATAAGATTTGGCGTTTTTAGCTAATTTTCAACCAACTGGAGTGGAGGTTAATTTTGTATTTCCTACAACGACCAACGTTTGGTCTCGTTGTAACGTAAGTATCAGCTTCCTTCAAAAGGATTTAACAAACTGATTTCATTTGAAAACCAATAGCAAACAAAGTTGATTCTGACTAAAAACGCCTTCCAAAAGCATTTTTGAGGCAACAACAATTGGGCGTTTGGAGCGTCAAATTTTTAAAAGATTGAGAACTCTTTAATGCTGCCCTAGTTGGTCTCAAATTTCTTAATTAATTAGCTTTCTCAAGTCTTCTAATTTTTGCTATGACCACCTGTTTTAGTTTAAACTACGTTTGGCGATTGATAAGCGGCAGGAGGCAGACTGCACGCAGTTTGCACGGATTTTGAACGTCGATTCTGGGTTCCCGTTCTCAATCCTACAAACTGCGCTGCTCGATGGTCGCCTCTGGACTCAACAACAAAGGAACCAGAACCAGAACGACTGCATCGAAATTGCAACCGCTCCACGAAGCTCTCGAATCATATTTCGTGGCAGAACGAGGAGGCTGCCTGCGATGGCCACTTGGCATCGGTCCACTCAAAGGAGGAAAACGACTTCATAGGACGACTGGTCGGCTCTTCGTCGATCAGCGACAATCCTTGGCTTGGCGCGCATCGCCTGCCCAGAACAACCAGTTCGTCTGGACCGGTGGAACGCCATTCGATTTCACCAACTGGCATCGATTGTTCAGATGTACGGGGATACGTCGCCCTACTGGGCGTGGAATAACGTGACCTGATCGCAAGCATATCTACGTCTGCAAGAAGGCAAACAAATGAGATTTGTGCTAAACTTAATGCATCTTCATTTAATGTTGAATAAATGTTGTTGCCACAATCGCGTCGTCTCACAAAAACTCAGTTCAACAACTCTCGGAAGCTCGAGCCATCTGTCTACGATGGCGGGTGAGTGGGCGCCGTGAGTTTTAAACAATTTCTGTTCACAAAGGAAAAAGCGTAAAGAGTGTAAAGGCAACTCAAATTATGGAATTAACCTAAATTAATCAAAACTAGACGCTCGGCAAATGTCGACAGCGCACTCTGATTTCAATGGAGAGTGCCTCGTTGCGATATATCTCAGTTGCGCATGCGATATTCAGAAATTAAAAGAGTCTTGTCTTGTCTTGCTGGGCGTGAATTCTTTTGTTCAAAGCTGCCCAATTTTGTCAAAAACGTTTACTGTCTATCATGTTACCAACTATGCAGCAAACATCCCGTAAAAACTCACAAATTACGTGTTGATTTACAAGTAAGTTTCAATGATCTATCTCTGTTCTGAAATTGCATGTTTAGAACTAAGATACCGCTAAAATCAATTAAAACCCGCCTCTATGCTTATCGAAAGTACATGTTATAGGTAAACGTTGTCTAAAAATTATCTTTTAAACGTATTAATTCGGTTCGTGACGATTGGGTGCCGCCATTTGGGCGACAGGACGATTTTTGATTAGATCGCACTTTATCGAAAATCTGCAGCGTCGCATCATCACACAAATGCAATGCGTAAAACTCATAAAATTCGCGATTTTAGAAACTACTGAACGCTTTTTAACCATGTGGAGTACCGGAATAGCTATCGATCAACTTCGAGAGTTCGCAGGATGGATGGACAACGATGACTTGGATTACACAAGTCACAACAACTTTGCGTATCTCGCACCTGAGATCATCAGCGATATTGTCGACCAAGCGGCGAGTAGAAGAGATCTGGAACACTTGCTCAATGCGGACAAAACGTTGCGAGATGTCGCTCTGGGAAAAATCGAAAAGTTAAAGCACCAAACAGCTTCGTTTGGTAAAACGGTCCTTACGATTCAGAACATCGATTACCAATGGACCGAGCTTCTCGCAAACGCGCCGAAACTCTACGGAAAGTTGGAAATCAGAGATGAGACTCGATGGAGTAATTCTGTAGAAGACCTCTACGAGAAACTAAAACCGCAGTTTCAAGATTTGTGGTTAGAACATGACGCAAGCGAAGAACCGCTCACGAGGGAGCAGTTGAAGCCGATGAGAGAGTTCCTGGTGAAACAGCTGAAATCGCCCACTCTCCAGCGTCTTTCCCTAAACGTGAACGGAGAACTTGGACTTCGCGAACGAGCGCTTTTGAACTTTTGTCTCTCCGACCGCTTCAGCTATTTGGATTGGAATTGTGGGCCGCTTTCTACCAATTTCTTCATCCAACTCTTCTACGCGTTCCAGACCAAACGACTCCATCCACAATGCCAAACTCGAGGAGTTAATGGATTTTTTGACCGCTCTTCTTTGGCACTATTTATTGACATTTTGCAACTGAAACCCTGCGTTTTCTCGCCTACACCCAAGCGTCGAGACCGTTCACTTGTTGATAATGACAGTTATGTTACCGTATTGATTAACTATATCGATTCAGCAAAAGTATTAGTTTCCATTGAGTTGGAGTACTATGATCCATATGCCAATCGTAAACGGTGCACATGCGCACCAGGTCAAAGGATTTGCGAAGAATGTGACGATCTCTTTTGTTATAAATGAAATTGTGGATAAACTTGATTTATTTTTGCCTGAGCTGTCCGACAAAACCACGCTCGTTTTTCTGCGTATGCTCAACGATGGTGATATGGCCGAGTTCCGGATTGTGCGCGGCCTTGGGACATTTCGGGACATGAGGGTTGGCAGCAAACGAACGGATGAACGAACGGAAGGAAGACGTGAACGTTTAGGGAGCAACTGGGGTAAGCGGATGGCAGATGAGGATAGTTTGGTTAAGAGTGACAATTTGGAGTTTAAAATTTACAGGGCAGTGTTTATAAACGCTAACAATGTGGTTTTAGGGGGCTCCGCCATCGCCACCTAAGCAAGAGGGTTTTAACAGGTTTTAATAAGCTGTTTCTTTGTTCTAAACATGCATTTGCATAGGCGAGAACACAAATAATCGAAATTTACTTGCAAATGAAGGCGATTCTCAGCGTTGATCGACTGCCGCAATGGCAATTTAGGAAAATTATCTGAAAAAAGAAAATAAAATGGGAACCTGGGCAGAAAAAAGCGTCAAACAGCGTTTAGAAGCATACAAATAAGGATTGTAACCGTCGACTCACCTGAACCATCTCCTCTCCGACAGCAAAAATAGAACCACGCTCGTAGTTCTGCTTATGTTTGACAATGGTTATTTGGCCTAGTTCCGGATTGGAACGTGGCTTTGCAGTCCATAAAGTTATCTTTACTCGCCTGATCTTGCGCATATTGACTTTGAAGTCCATAGGCACTGCATAGAACCAATTTTGTTCTGGAATGTAGGCGCGCTTTTAGAAATGAACGACGGCGGAATTTTGCGCTTACATTCACATTTTGCCTCACCAAGCGGCTATATGCCAAATCGTTGAAAAACTAGCTTTTGGTACACCATCAGGGCTACCCTTCCAGCAGTGTGGTTCACCTGTAGCGAACAATGAATGAAATGGTGATTCACTCCATTCAAGTTGCCTTCCTGAAGTAACCTTTAATTTGAAAAATTTAGAAACAATACTTACTTTTCTAATCGTTCAAAAACTTGCAGTGGCGGCGAGGAGCAGCACAGCTACATTGCCTAAACAATTACGATTAAACTACAATTGTAATCAACGTTCATCTTTTACGTGTACTTTCGATAAGCATAGAAGAGGGTTTTAATAGGTTTTTAGCGGTTGCTTTGTTCTAAACATGCAACTACATAGAAGAGAACACAAATTATCGAAACTTACTTGTAAATGAAGACGACTCTCAGCGTTGATCGACCGCCGCAATGGCAATTTAGGAAAATTACCTGAAAAAAAGAAAAATCGGAACTTTGGCAGAAAAACGCGTCAAACAAGCGAAAATAAACGTTTTTCTTTTCGTTCAGTAAGAGCGACCGATTACGGAGCGCCGGACAGAGCACATATCAAATGAAGGTCAAACAGAGACGGCATGTCGCGTTATTTTCATATGAAACCAATATCCATTTAATTTAAAATTGCGCCTAAAGATCACCTATCGAGAGACAACAAGTTTTAAAAAGCACGATGTGGACGAATTCTGGTCTTGCCGATCATCAGAAGTCGGATCAATACGCGGACAATTCGCATTTTCCGAAGCTCTTTAATTGCTGTCTCTCCGTTCAACGCGCTGGTCATTCTTCTCGATAAACCGTAACGTCATCGCCGTCGCCCGCCACTGTGTGTTTTGTGGAGAGCCGCCGGCGGCGGCGATGTTTAATCGATCGTTTGTGTTTTGCGGGCAAAAAATTCGAACAGAAGAGAAATAAACAAACAATTTTTTCTATTAATCGGTGTTACTTCCTCAATGCAACAAAGAATTCAGTTATGTGAATAGTCTGACATCGGTGAGCTTGACCGGTTAATGTGCGCTTTGTTTGCATTGCTTAAATGCTCGCATCGCCACGTTGGACTACTGTAACGCTTCATGTGTGGAGAGACATGACGCTGCAAAGGTTTCGGCGACGACATCATGGAACAAGTTATAAATTTTAAATTTGTTTTAAAGTTTTAAAACAAGTTTTAAAAAGCACGATGTGGACGAAATCTGCTCTCGCCGATCCTCAGAAATCGGATCAGTTCGCTAGCAATTCGCATTTTCTTAACGCTCTCCGTTCAACGCGCTGGTCATTCTTCTGGATAGAACGTGACGTCATCGCCGTCGCCGTCGCTTTGCGCTTGTGGCGAGCCGGCGGCGGCGATGATTTATCGATTGCTTGCGTTCTTCTGGCGAGCAGACCCACGAGACTCCACTAGAAATTCTCATTTTTTTACCCGTTCTGGCGCGTTATATTTGATGTTTTCTTGATTACAATGTTCTTTCAGGTAATTATCCTAATTGCCCTTGTGGGCGGTCGATCAACGCGGAGAATCGCTTTTAATTTACAGTGAGTTTTTGATTGCTTTGGTTTCTTATCTGATTTTTGCATTTCCAGAGATCCAGAAAACTTAATCGAAAAGCAAGAAAACCCAAAAAAACAACCGAAAAACAAGAAAGCCCACAAGAACCCGATACCCGATTTTGCTTTCCAAGGCTGGGGTATA
>MQUG01001619.1:0-17839 GCA_007213375.1 Steinernema feltiae | reverse complement strand
GTGACGGCGTGAAACGTGGCTGTCTTTGAAACTCCAGAAGTTTAAAAGTGCAGCGCATCCATCAAATGGACAGCTGAATTTGAATTTCTTGTGCGTAACGATGTGTTTCAAGCGATGACGACGGTGTCCGCGGATATTCTTATTGCAAAGCGCGCATTTCCACGAACAGTCCAGTGACCAAAGAGAGTTGTCGGGCGCATCGTTCGAGTCACTCAATGATGACTAAATACATATAGGTAGAGCTTGTTGGAATTAACAAAGCGCTTACATTGTTGTACGCCTGAGAAGCAGGACTGACGTCATCCGCCATATGGAAGACACCATTAACCATCTTCAGCTCAATCCCATCTTCATCTTCCGGACTGTCCGAGCTGATGACACCACGGTCTTCTTCATCCACGCAATTCGTTGTGCTGCTTCCCGACGGTTCGCTCTCCCATGGAGGATCTTCTTCCTTATCTTCTTCATAGTGGCAGATGTCTGCATCTTCCGTTTCATCATCAAATTGAATGCTGTCGTCGTATACGTCCTCCTCGTATTCAGTTGCGTTTAGCACGCCAACAGCTCTTTGATCGGTGGTTTGCTGCAAACATAATGTAGAGAACGTTTCAATTAATTCGCTTACGTTGTAATACGACTCAAAAGTGGATTCCCATTGTCCTCTTCGCTGACCATTCCCTTATTTTCCTCTTGAGCGGCATCGGAGCCCCGCGAAACGTTAATTGTTCGATTAGCAGCCGCAACGTCCCATTTTCGATTAGCAGCTTCCGGATTTTCATCCGATACTGAAAAAATAAAATTTATTGAATTGCAAACAAATAAACAAACAGGCAAATTACCGTTGTGTTGGCTGACGTCAAAGATTCGACCCTGCCCTTCAGAACTGCACACTGGCACGTTTGGGTGGACATTTTGATTTATCTGCAAGCAAGAATTCAATTGAAGATTACGCGTGCTCAAAGCAATAAGAAGTTCAGGCGGTTCGCGCACAAATTCAAGTAAAATCATTCAATGCACATTGTCGAGTGACGATTTAAATAAATAATAACGTTAATTTCGTGTCAGGACAAATAAAATCAATTTCGTTCGGTCTGCGAACAAACACCGATTTCCATGATAATTAAACAGTTATCTTGATTCATTCCGTCTTCCCTTCTCTTCTTGGCGCCTGCACACCGGACACGAAATCCCTCATTTGTTTTGTGGAACTATGTTGTTGTTTGTTGATCTCGACTTGATTGACCTGCGGTTGCATTTGAACAATTTCGAATTCTCTGATGGGCGAAATTGCTGTATTGTCGCAAATCACGCACTTGGTTGCTTTTTGTGTTCACCATATTTTGAGTGTGCTTGTTGTCTTAACTATATATGTCTTCTATTTCCGGTAATTTGCACATTGTTACAGGTGTAACTGCAGAATGACTAGCCATGCGTGCGATTGCGCTGTTCTGAAGGAGCGAAACGTAGCTCTGCAGGCACAGAATGAAAAGGTAGCTTATTCGTCGGTCGATTCTTGAAGTAAATGTTGGAATTTCAGTTAATGGCCGAAATTCGAAAAGTGAAGACCGAAAACGGGACGATGAAGCTCTTGGTCAAAGAAATGCGACTTCTGCGTGAGAGAGAGCCGTCGGAGAGCAGTGAATTCGACTCCGCTGGTGAGGAAGACGATGATTTCGTTTGCTTGTACTCGGATGGCACTGAAGACAATAACGGCAATATTGCGAGTGAAAATGTAAGCGTCTTGCTAATTTTAGGCAACAAGTTTTAACTTTCTGTTTGCAGGCCGCATTGCGTCCAAACGAGAATGAAAATGACGACCCGAACGGACTGGAGTTGTCAGATGGTGAAGATACGTGCCCATTGAGATACACACCCACTCAGCCTGTTTGGAAGCGCAAAGCCGTTTGGGAATGTGCGAATTGTCAGAAGGAGATCCGCGGAGAACGCATAGATCGTTTGAGGCATATCATTGTGCACAAGAAATCTAAAGTTAGCTGCCCGTTCGATGGATGCACGAAGCTTTTTCATCCGGAGGGCTTGAGAACCTACCATATCCCACGCAGTCACAAAGTCAAGTTTCAAAAGCTTCCACAAGCCATGAAAGAACGCGCAGAGAGCGAGCGAGCGAAACTCTTTGCGAATGCCAAGAAATTCGAGCGAAAATTCTTCCCAAAAGCGACCATCAGGGAAGTCTTCCAGCTGGTGAACAACAAGTGCAAGATGTGTAGAGCATATGTGACTACTTCGAAAGGACAGGAAAATCACATTGCGGCTCATTTGAACCTAGAGCTTTCTTGTCCCGTTGATCGATGCAACAAACGATACGAGTTAGCGAAGATGTATGACCATCTGCGGATCTCTCATCCTCCTATGAGTCAAGCAATTAAGAAAAAGTTGAAGAAAGCTAGGAGCGTGTGTCTTTGTGCGGCAGCAGAAGCCAGAGAATTATTTTTTTGATTGTTTTAATGTGGTGTTAAGCAGAATGCAGTTGGAGTTGTTGACTGTCGCTTTGATTAATCGATATTAAATGTTTTGTGTTTACCGGTTGTTTGCCTCTGGTTACAAATAGTATGTTTCTTGTTGTTAGTCGTAATCATAAAGGTTGGGGCGACTTTATATCCTCGCGTTTCCGGCCTTGTGCCGACACTCCTTCTAGGTGCTGCGAGAAGCACCATTCCGGCAATCGCGAAGCACTTGAGCCGCAGCTTCGCGAAGGTCGACTCGTGGTCCGAGATGGACTACCACGTAGCGGAATGGAACGAAGAGTTCGAGGTGGAGGAAGACGACAATGAGGAGTTCGAAACGAACCCGAAATTTACCTATCGGCCGCCACGGTAATTTTTTAAATTGAGCTAATTGAGCTAATTTTTGGTTCAGACCACAGTGACGTGTTCCACGTGAAGGGTCGCGACCGCGAAGGAACTCCGAGCCGTTTCTCGCGCCCATACCGCCACAATCAAAACAGTAATCGCCGTACTCAAAACAGCTTGTCCTCTCGCCCCGCTCGCCGCCAGAACATCCATCGCTGTCGTCGTCCAAGCCGTCGCCACTAACATTTAATTTCATGTATATTTATCATGTAATCGTAAAATATAAATGTAAATGCAAGCATCTTCTTTTCATCGCAGCTGACACAACGGACACATTGCGTTATCAAGAATGACTTCTTTGTGTTTGTTTGCTGCAATGAAAATAAGCCCGGAGGGAGGCCGATAGCGGAATGCCGCCGCGGCTCGGCGGCAGCGTTCCATGGGCAGTCGGTGGACAACGATGGGCTTCATAGAGCACAATGGGCGTGGGCAGTCTCGGGACAATCCATGGGCAGTCGAGTTTTGATTGGGAAGTCGAATCTGTAATAGCGCCACTTCCGCGACAGGCCAGAGAGATCACGTTGCGGCTCATATGAAACTGCAGCTTGCTTGTCCGGTTAGCGAATGCAGGGAACGAAGCGGGCTGAAATTGAGCAAGGACGTGGAGGAAGAATGGAAACAAGCTAGGAAAGTCTATCACAGTGCGATTTCAGAAGCCAAAAACTCATATTTCTGATTGTCTTAAATGTTAGTGCTTTGATAATAATGTGTTGACACTAACACTATTGGCGATGCTGCGACGTTTCGCTTTGATATTTGGTAAAGTAAAAGAGACTCGAGAATGCCTCGTTGATAGCAACGGTTTGCAAATCAGCGCTGGTGACAGTGAGATGCGCGAGTGCAGATTACCGAATGAGGGGAATGTTTACGATCACAAATATCATCAAATCTTCCGTTAATCGCTGTTTTCGCCTCGAAGCAGTGCTTTGCAATGGGAATCATCTTAAGCCTTTGTAATCACTCGATTCGCTGTCCTTGTTTAATTATTGGACAAACAGATTTTAGATCGTGGATCATTTCAGCTCTAATCTCCAAATGTTGTTGTCGTGTTCGTCATAAACTCCTATAAAACTACAATCAATTCAAGCAAAATTCAGTTTTCTTAGTTCGCGATGAAGGTACTCGTCCTGCTCGTCTGTCTCTCCATCTCCTGGTCAGTGTCCGCCATGTCCGCCAGACCAGCAGCTCTGCTTCGCGGCTCCGATTTCGACGATAAACGTTGCACCGTGTGCAAGAACATGTATGCGGTAAGTGTGCAAAGTTAAATAATCAACACTTTCGCACTTTCAGGGTATTGAAAAGTTCCGTTCTCATGGAATGAGCACGGAAGACATTGAAGAGGCAATCTTGACGATGGGCTGTGGCGAGCTGAAAGACTGTCAAGAGATGGTCAAGAAGCTGACTGACAAGATCTTCGAGCAAATGAAGGAAGGGAGACACGCGGACGAGGGATGCAAGAACATTTACGGCATGTGCAAGTGACTGTGAGGACCGAAAACGCTCCTAATGAGAGAATTGAGGTTGCTTGAACGTAATTGAAAGTAATTCTGTATTAAATTTCATTACATTGCCTACAATCGCCTGTTCCGAGGCAGACGTTCTATTGATGCTCAAGAACAAAGCGATGCTTCAGCAACCAATGGCTTTTGGCTTCTCCTACCGCATTGTAGTAGGCTTTCGTAGCTTCGTCCCATTGTTCTGGATCATTGTCAGTTCGATGATGCAATGAGGCAGCTGTGCAATAATGAAATGTCATCTTTGCAGATCTAGTGAGATTCCAAGACACACAATTTGAATTTTGATATTTGGGGGTTGAAGAACATTGCATCATAGAATAACCGTTTACCACAACAAATGTCTCCAAATCTTCCGCTAATCGCTGTTTTCTTCAAAATGAATCACTGTAATCTAGCACAATCTTCGCGACCAAAGTCCTCGAATAGAGCAGATTAACATGCGCGCATTCCTGCGACAATCTCAAAATGGTTTCGGTGTCGCCACTCCTATAAAAGCGCAATTAACTCAACGGAATTCAGTTCAAAATGAAGATACTCGTCTGATTGTCGTCTGTCTCTCAATCTGCTGGTCGGTGTCCGCTATGGGGGCAATGGGACCAGCGGCTCTGTTAAACTCCGATTTCGACGATGCACGCTGCATGGTTTGCAAGAATCTGTACGAGGTGAGTCTGCAATCGCTTGAAGATGAAAATATCAACTTTCAGGCTGTTGAAATGCTTCATTCTCGCGGAGTGAGCATGAAGGATGCGCAGGAGGTGGTCTTGAAGATTAACTGTTCAGGTGTGAAGATCTGCGAAACGTACTTCAAGATGCTGATCGAAAAGATGTTTGAGCAGATGAAGGAAGGAAAACACGCGGATGAGGGATGCCAGAACATTTACGGCATGTGCAAGTGACTGTGAGGACCTGAAACGCTCCTAATGAGAGAAAATCTGATCGTGATTTTATTAAATTTAAAAAAAATTAAATTTCATTGTAGTCTGGCGTCTTTGGCGGCTTTTGCGTGACCACTTACCTGGATTGTCAACTATACCGCTATCGTCACGCACCGGGCACCGCAGCGAGAATCAAACAAACACAACAGGAGCGTTCCAAGTTCCAAGGATTGCATTGCAATTTTGCGCATTGCTTCCAGCAAATTGCTAGGTTATAAATACGCTTTAACGCTCACATTCACAAACGCTCAATTATGAATTCCGTACCAGTCATATTCTTCGAAGGAGTCGCCTCTCAATTCTGCTACAACGAGACGCTCCTAACTGCTCGCAATCTTCGAGGAATGCCCGGTCGCGTCATTTCCAATGCCTATGCAAATTCGTACGTCCACAACATGTGGCTGAAAAATGGCCGATTGGTAAACGAGCAGAACTACAACTATGGACACCAACCAGTGGACATCAAAACGCACAGTAGAAAACATCTCCAATACGTAGCAGTTACCATACGCGCCGACGTAGAAGAGTACAGCACTGATCCGGAGGCGATGGAACGAGTGCTGAGCGCCACGAAGGGAAAACACGTTCTTCTCAATTTTGAAACTCCGAACATCAGCGAGGAGATTGCAAAGTGTGTCGAGTCAATCCGGCTCGTATTTGATTTGAAAGTGGAGGCGAAGATTACGAGCGACGTTCTGAAGGTGATGCGCTCCTTAGTCAAGAAGAACACTTTGAATGACATTACGATTTCGGAAAGCGAGAAAATTGAAGACGAAACCGCGCAGCTGCTCGTAGATCTTCTCAAACAGAAACAATTCCACGGAATGTTCCTTCGTGGGAAGTGCTCTGCTGTCCTCAAGACGCTCATCGCCAGTTGGAAAGAGAATTCGGAAGAAATGGTCGGAAAAGGATTTCTTGCAAAGAAGAGTTTCCAGAATTGAATCTTTCGTCGACCGAATTCCCATTTGAAGAATGCACCGAGGAAGAAGAACTCGACGCCAGATCCGCTTACTACAGTCCACGTTATTGGCCTTATATCACCACAAAATCGGTGCTGAGAATCCAGAAAAGAATAATTTACTGTATTTCTTTACCCTCTGCTGAGTTCAAAACAAAGTTTATGTTTGATTAGTCGTGGGTCCGAAATGTTGAATAAATAATTTTTTGCATAAATCCCCCTCTATAATAAAGCGCAAACCAACGGTATGTTTGTGTGTGTGTGTCTGTGTGTTTTTCCGTCCGCACCGGCGTCATTCGAGACGTTGAAACGACCGGTCGTTCAGAAAACTCAACACAAAAGAGAAGACACCACTGGGCGTCGAACTCAGACACCGCGCACAAGAGACAAACAGACAAACAGTTTTTGAACTGGTAAGCTATTCAGTTGAATATGAAATCCGAAGTGAGGTTCTTCCAATTCGCGCGTTCAAAATTCAAGATTTTTAAGCAAATAAAGGCGCGGATTGCGCGCGCTTCAGCGTTTATAATAATAATTAATAATATTTAATTTAATAAATTATCCGAATGTTTCAAGTTCGTGAATTTTCCAAATGTTCAATGTGCTTTTAATAATAATAAACGCTGAAGCGCGCGCAATCCGCGCCTTTACTTAACTGTGATTCTAAGCTGCCACTACATTGGTCGTCGAAATTTTGAAATTTTGAATACTCTGGAGCGCGCGCAAATTGCAAGCACATCACTACGGTTTTCAAATTCGACTGAACAGCTAAAGAGCGCACTTTCGTAAACCGTTGCTCCGTTGCTTAACTTTGCTTCTTACCAACAAATATCCACTTCATCGCAAAATGACACACCTGACATGTGTCCGCATTGCAACGTTTGAAAAACGTGCGCGCGGTGGCTCATTGGCAGTGCGTTTGTCTGTTGCGCGTGGTGTCTGACTTCGACTCCGAGTGGTGTCGTCTCTTTTGTGTTGAGTTTTCTGAACGTCCGGTCGTTTCAATGTTTCAAATGACTCCGGTGCGGACGGAAAACACACACATACACTAACGTACCCGTCAGTTTGCACCTTATTATAGAGGGATAATAATCATTCGAATGTTTGAAGTTTGTGAATTGATTCTATCAAATCGTTTAATTCAATTCAGTTATAACTTTGTTTTCAGATTGCTGTCACACTCTTTCGCCCTGCCGGAAGTTATTGAGGACGTTGAAATTGAATGCTCAGGATTCTCAAGAACAAAGCGATGCTTCAGCAACCAATGCTATAGAGCATCGCTTTCTGTCCATTTAAGGCTCTCGAAAAGCACTTGAGAAGCAACAAACTTCAACATGGAGTCCGCACTGATTGAAGCCGAAATCCAAGCCGCCAGAATCATGGATGACCTAATCGACATGACCTCTGCGAAGTTCAGAAAATGGTCAAAGGAGAAGCGCGCTCAAAGTCTCCGCAAGATGATTCTCATCAATCAATTCACGAAATTCGTGGAGAGAAAGGAGCTCGAGATCTGCGGAGAAATGCCAACGACAAGCGCGGAAATCGAGGCTAAACTCCAGAAACTCGATCGATTCATCAATATTCATGAAAAATGATGAGAATAAATCAATTATCAAATGGCGTTTGCTATAATCAACCGCTCGTCTGTAACTTTGTAGCGTGGCATGATCTGCTGACATCTGAACGTGTGACATTTACGAGTACAAATATCAATTTTGTTTTATTGCCGGGATCCACTCAACTCATTCATCTATGCGTATTCCTGCAGAAATCAATCCTTCGACAGGCCTCTATTGGCGGCGTATTCTCCTTCACCATTTTCTGGATTTTTCGGCTCAGCCACCCGGCTATCCTTGCGCATCGATCACCGCATTTGAACGGATGAGCGAGGCAAATCTGCTTCACTTCCGTTTGGATGAATTCCAGATCGCTGTCGTCGTGTTTCTCGGCAGCTTCCAAACGCTGAAACCGAAAAAATTTAGAATATCGAAGAAACAAGACAGAAACTTGCAGAAATCATATCTTCGCACATGGTGCAAGGGTCTTGGATACAGTAGACTGCGGATGTAGAGAAGAAAATAAGAAACAGAGCGACGGATTTCATTGCAAACCAAACAAGTGATTAGAAGAAGGTCTGTTGCGTGTTTTTATGCATGTTTGACTAGTCGAAACGGCGTCGTTTCCAAATAAATGTCGACAAACAGTTCTGCGTTTGGTCAACAATAACAAGAATACGTGTTTGTTTGCTCTGTCATATACTGGGATTCCCAAGAGTACCGAGTCTCCCGAGTTTGTTGAAAGCTCGCTCTGTGTCCAAACAGCTCGAATGATTGCGGTGTGGCGAGTCGCGCAAGTCGAAGGACACATCGTCACGCACGCAGTGCTGGTCAAAAAACCATAAAAGACCAAAATATCCGTATCATATCAAATAACGGCGTGTCGAGAAGGCCATTGGTAGAAGGCTGCACTGTCCACTTCATTCAACAGCAAAAGAGGCAAAATACAATTTTTACGAACCAAATAGTACTGTGGGTTGTCACTGAAAAAATCGCTCTAAAAGGTTTAATGACAAGGCTTTGTATCATAGACAAAACCAACTGGCACAATGGAATCAACCATATACGAACTGCTCTATTTCTTCATTAGAACTCAATTGAACAAGAATTAGTCAACAAATTCCACTCGTTCCGTTCAAAGACTACCGTAATAGGCCCACAATAAGTCGTGTCGCTCCGATTACGGGCCCATCGATGACAAGCAATCTGGTACGTGGGATCGGGTAACCAGATAGCATTGCATGTTTACGCATTGCTTTCGAATCCTTTTCTAGCCTATAAACACGCTCCTGACGATCCTGACGCTCAAATTCTGACGCCCAAATATGAATTACGTTCCTGTCATCTTCTACGAACAACTCGCCTCTCAATTCTGCCTCAAAAAGACGCTGATAGCCGGTAGCGCTCTTCCGGGACAGCCCGGTCGCATTCTTTCCAACGCCTACGGAAAAAGATGTCTTCGCTACATTTGGGTGAGAAATGGTCAGTTTGAAGACGAGAAAGTCTACAACGAGAAGACCGTTAGACATGAAGCAGTCTCGACAAGTGGAAAACATTTGCACTTTACGGTAATTTCCATACGCGCCGGCGAAGAGGAGTACATCACTGATCTGGAGGCGATGGAACGAGTGCTGAGTGTCACTAAGGGGAAACACGTTCGTCTCTGTTTGCGAACTCCGAATATCAGCGAGGAGATTGCGAAATGCGTCGAGTCAATCCGATTCGTTTTTGATTTGCAAGTGGACACGAAGATTACGAGCGACGTTCTGAAGGTGGTGCGCTCCTGCGTGGAGAAGAACACCTTGAACATCATGGATTACGCCACTGACGTTGAAATGGAAGCCGAAACCGCGCAGCTGCTCGTTGATCTTCTCAAACAGAAACAGTTCCATAGAATATTCCTTCCTGCAAAGTGGTCTGCCGCTCTCAAGGACGATCATCGCCTGTTGGAAGAAGAACTCTGAAGAAATGGTCGGAAAAGGATTGCTTGCACCGAAGAATTATCAGAGTTTCAACTTTCGTCGACCGAATTCCCATTTGAAGAATGCACCGAGGAAGACGAACGCGACGCCAAACTCGCCTATCCTTTTGCAGGTCATTGGCCATACATCACCAGAAAATTGGTGATAAGAAACCGGGATGGAAAAGCGGTTTATTGTTTTTCGAGACCATCTTTGAGTTCAAATCAGTGTTTGTGTTCGCTTAGTTAGTTGGTGTTTTGTTTAATGTTTGTTGTTGAACTTTGTGGCTAATAAAGAATGGTGAAAAGATAGATCTGAATGTTCTGAAGGTGATGCGCTCGTGCGTGAACGAGTTGTTGATAGCCGAAGACGTTGAAATTGAAGACGGAACGACGCAGTAGAACTTTTCATACAGAATCAGTTCCATGAAATGTGTCTTCCTGTCCTGCGGCCCTCAAGGAGTGGAGGGAGAACGCAAATGGCCGGGAAATCATTTATTGCAGAGAAGAATTATCAGATTTGCAATTTTTGTCGACAGAATTTTCATTTGAGGAGTGCACCGAGGAAGAAGAACGCGACTTCAAACGCGTCTATCTTTTTGCAGGTCTTTGGCCAATGTTGCGGCTCCGGCAGTTGCAACCCGGCAGAGGCTGCTGTGGTCAGTTACTCTTTTGTCGCCACACCGCTGCTGTACGTTCACAATTCAGTTCCGCGTGCCGCAGCTGTCTGTGGGGTCAAGCTGTCGTTCTTGGCACTTCAAAATCGTTCATGCTAATGAAATCTTGACGGTGCAAACAATCTGCAAACAAACGCAAAAGTGACCGCAGTTTCTACTTTAGAGTTCCAGAGCGGCGTGGTGTCGACGCAGCAGTCAAACGCGTTCCTTCCTGGAAGCTACAAATGCGCTTGTGCAATTGGATCGCGGTGAAAAGTGGCCAATCCACAGCACTGACCAGCTGTGTAACTTTCGTCATTCTTCCACTAAATTCCTGGTCTAAAACAGTCCGAGTTACGGGTAGTTCATTGCAGAATTGCATAAACTCACAGCCGATGCCTCTAAGGACAATCGAGTGAAGGAAGATACCGTATGTTGGGTTTTCGCTGTTTGTGTTGGATGTGCTCGCTCCTCTATTAGCCACGCAGTTTTCCAATCATAATATATTCTTTACAAATAATATACATCAATTTTCCAACAAATAGATGAGTGATCAGTGATGACGATCACTGACGACGGCGGCGGAGGGCCTCGTGGTAGGCGCGTCTCTGGTAACGGAGTGGGGATGGCGCGCGGAGAGAGTGTTGATGTCGGTCTGAAGCGAGGCGATGAGTTCCCTGTGACGAAGTCGGTCCAGCGGTTCTGTGGTGTCTTGGAGGAGACGGCGATCGGGCGCGTGAGGGTGATGATGATGGCGACGACGATCTCTTTCTCCCTGTTTGGTGACTTGCAGCTTGGTTATGGCTATCTGTTGACCATTGACATGTCGGCGTTGTGGAGATCAAACAGCCTCTGAAAATGGGTTACTGTACGGATTCACCTATGTGCGTGTTACCCAAAAGTCGTGGTGAAGCCAATTGTCCGCAAATCGTATATGTGTTCCTCTACTCTCTTGGAGTCGACGAAAGGGGTTTGTCAGCTCGAGCGAGAACGACTAGAGTGCAATCTGCATTGATCCGCACAGTAAGGTTTGTCTAAGCAATTCGATATTTTTATCCAAGCGAACAAACTCACTAAAACGTGAATTGAGTGGATGGAATGGAAGGAAGCGCCCATTCTGCTCGACTAAACAATAAATGAGTTAAGATAATGTTTTTACGAACATACCCCCATCGAATCGTAGACCAAAATTGTGTTGAGAGGGCGGTTCCAAGATGATTATCCAAGTGGATTGGGATGATTGCTCGCGCAAATGGTCCTGTAATACACTGCTTTGCGGCTTGCAACTTCAGCGTTCACTTGCTGTAACTCTTTTCTATTTTTTCTTTCTCATTGATTTCACTTTAGGTGAACGTAGTTATTTATTTTTCAGTACTGCGAATTTGTTCTAAAAAGCCGCAATGTGAGGATAAAACGTGGGAAACTGCAATTACCTTACAATTAGTGAGCCATCGTCACTTTCGCCATTCTGATGTATTTGGCTGGCGTACTTTTGTAGCCTTTGGTGGAATACGGTTCGGCAGGGCGTGGACCATGCGGTTGGGCGCAGCATTTGGTTTCCCAGTGGTTCCGGTGTCGACCGCCGACCATCTTTCCGGTCTAAGACGGAGAAGAAAAGCTGAAAATCGAACAATTTACAAATTGCCAAGTACGCCTTTGCAACCCCACTTTAAGACGGCTAGCACGTTGAGCATCGGATGTCAAAAAGTGACCTCTGCGTTTTAAATTTCGACCTTTTGACTGAATTATTGACTGTGTGCAAAAACATTAGGACAAGTTGGTTTGAGAGTGGATGCGCCTCTTACTGCACTGACATTCAGTCATGAGAATCTTTGAACGAGCGATCGTTTAATCACCTCCAAAGGGATGGCTTATTGTTAGCAAAATTCACCGAACAAATCAAATCAAATGGAACATGAACCTTGAAAATGCGCACTGTATGCTGTGTTTAATGACGTATTATAATGCGATGTCTCCAAGAGACTGCAATAGCTCACGGTTGAGTGTAGCAGTGGTCACGCTGGTCATGCCAACTGATTTTTTTCGATCGGCAAATAAAAGCCAAAATGACTGCAACACCGATATGTGAAATGAGCTACACTCGTCGAAATGACTCTGGTTGGATTTGCAATACAAACAGATTATAAAGTTTCAATTAAATTATCAAAATTCTTGAATTTTTAAAACGAAAACTCAAACGTCTCTGTTGAATTGAGTTGAAAGCACGTCTGAATACTCTAATCAATCGAACCCAAAACTTTAGTTGATAAACTAAAGAAACTCACTAAAATTGAAGAGAACGGCTCGATTTGTAGACTGATTGCGAAATTGGCGCGAACGCAGACCGCGCGGTCGTCGTCAACGTCGAGCGAAGAGAGGCGCGAGGGCGGTGGAAAGTGCAGCCGGCGATCGGAGCTGTATTCTGCGAGCGAACGTTCTAGGCGCTGTAGTGCGGTGATGTCTGTCCGTGTCAGCCAGAAAATCAATAAAGTTGTTTTTCGGATGACGGAACTACATGCACATGCAGATTCAAATTTTATTTAAAAGCCACGAAACTAGTTGCGCATGTGAAATGCAAGCATTTGTATGGGATTTAAAGAGTTGAAGACGTCAGACTGCAATCGACCCATTAAATTAACTACATACTCACCTTTTCGAAACCGCAATTCAAGTAGTTTAAAGTCTATAGTGAGGAAAATTATAGAAATGAATGGAAAACGGTTTAATCAGTGAAGCCGAGGATTATTAACTCAAAAGCCGATATAATTTTGAGTTTTTTTAAAACTTTTTTATGACTAACAATTCAAGAAAACTCAGAGAATTGAAGATCTAATTTTGTAACACGAGTTGCCAATAATTTTTAGTTTGAAATGGAGCAGCGCGAATAAGATCACGCAAATCAACCACGGTCTTGTCGCGACAATTTGCACTTTTGCATCGCATTTTCGAGACTATAAACACATTTACAGCCTGTCGAGTTCGTTGAAATTTTATTTCAAAATGAACGACGTTCCCGTCATCTTTTAGAAAGAGTTGTTTCTCAATTCTTCCGCAAAAAGGTGTTGTTGGATGGAAGCAATCTTTCAGGACCTCCCGGTCTCGTCGCTTCCGAGGCCTACGCTAGAAGATGTCGTCACTGCTTGCGGCTGACAAATGGCCGGTTGGAAGGGGAGAGCTATCTAAACTGTGAAGATCAACGAGTCGACATCGAAACGCTCGGTAGAAAGCACCTCCAGTACATAGCAATTGGCATACACGCCGACGAAGAAGAGTACAGCACTGATCCGGAAGCGAAGGAACGAGTGCTGAGCGCCACGAAGGGACAACACGTTCTTCTCGGTTTGCGAACTCCGAACATCAGCGAGGAGATTGCAAAGAGCGTCGGGTCAATCCGCTTCGTTTTTGAGTTGCATGTGGAAACGAAGATTACGAGCGACGTTCTGAAGATGATGCGCTTACTAGTGGAGAAGAACACCTTAAACACTATGGATTTCGCCAATGATGTTGAAATCGACGACGAAACCGCGCAGCTGCTCGTAGATCTTCTCAAACAGAGTCAGTTCTACGAAATGTTCCTTTATGGAAAGTGCTCTGCTGTCCTCAAGGAGATCATCGCCAGTTGGAAAGAGAATTCGGAAGAGATGGTCGGGAAAATGGTGTATTGCGAAGAAGAATTCTTCGAGATTCAACTTTCGTCGACAGAATTCCCATTTGAAAAATGCACCGAGGAAGACGAACGCGACGCCAAACTCGCTTATCCTTTTGCAGGCCGTTGGCCATACATCACCAGAAAATTGGTGCTGAGAAATCAGGATGGAAGCCGGGTTTACTGTCTTTCACGTCCCTTTTCTGGATTCAAAACAGTGATTCTATTTTCTTAGGGGGTGTTTTAATTGAATTTTACGGTTAATAAATTTTACGTTCGAGTTGCAAGCGTTGTACACATCATTCGAGTGGACCGACCAAACTTATCAACCCAATTGTGGCACAGCAGCTTGCAGCGTCCGGTCGATCGCTCGCCACCGCTCCGCTCTTCACCGCCATCCCTGCCGCACGTGCGTGAACAACTTCTCTTGAATTCTCTGGAAGATGCGACAGAACTGGCGCGCAGTCCAGAGCACCGTGCTTCTTTATGCAAGGACACAACCAAAATTCGGGCACTAAAACAGATTTGATCATAGGATCTCCATGCGCAAAGTTACCGTTCAAGAATAAACGCGACAGGCCATCCGCTCGGTCACAGCGTTGCCAGATAGCGTCGCGCGAGATGTTTTTGCGCGCGAAGAGGAAGGAACAAAGACGCGAGGGTCGGCGGCGACAGATAGTGCAGCCGGTAACATAACCTTACAATGAGCTTAGGCTTCTGACTAATATGCTGTGCCCCAGAAAACGGATAAAATATGCTAATTTACGTAAATGACAACGAGATTTAAAATCCGCGAAATGGCCTTTTGGAGCGTGACACGATATTAGAGCGAAGTTTTTGAAGTAAAAATTTTTGTTGGATTTGACTTTATTTTTGTCTCAAAACTCACATTCTCGCTGCTCAGTGAGCCTTGAGCTAGTTGTAATCGTTACAGGATCGCATGTTGAGCGATCCCTGTTATTCTTACGACGTGTTGTTGGGAAACACGCTTTGAACTGAGTTTTCAGGCTTCGTTTTGGGCTAACCATGCTGTAGCTGTTTGTGGCATAGGCCTAGGCGCTACCGCAGAGTTTGTCTAGTGAATTGTGCGCTGCAATGAAGACCATCAATGACTTTGAGTCACACTATCGACAAAATGACCTCTCTGTTCACCCCTCTTTATTACATATTTATTAACCACAAAGTTGCGCCAAAAAGAACACTAAGCGAACATAAACCTTGTTTGGAAGTAGAACGATGGTACTGAAAAACAGGAAAGCGCTCTTCCATCCTGGTTTCTCAGCACCAATTTTCTGGTGATGTATGGCCAATGACCTTCAAAAGGATTAGCGCGTTTAGGCGTTGCGCACGTCTTCCTCTGTGCATTCTTCAAATGGGAATTCGATCGACAAAAGATTCAATTTTGAGAATTTTTCTTCGAAATAAATCATTTTCCCGACCATTTCTTCCGAATTCTCTCTCCAACTGGTGATGATCTCCTTGAGCGCAGCAGTGCAGTTCCCATCAAGAAACATTTGTGGAATTGTTTCTGTTTGAGAAGATCTACGAGCAGCTGCGCGGTTCCGTCTGCAATTTCAACGTCCTTGGCGATGAACAGTTGTTCAAAGTGTTCTTCGCCACTAAGGAGCGCATCATCTTCAGAACGTCGCTTGTGATCTTCGTGTGCACTCGCAAATCAAAGACGAATCGATTGACTCGACGCATTTCGCAATCTCCTCGCTGATGTTGCAGTTTCAAATTGAGAAACGTGTTTTCCCTTCGTGGCACTCAGCAATCGTTCTGTAGCTTTCGGATCAGTACCGTACTCCTCTTCTCCGGCGGTTATGGCAATTTTATGTAGTGGAGTGCTTCTACTGGGCGTTTCAATGTCGAGTTTCTGATCTTCACAGTTGAAGTAGATCTCTTTCCCACCGGCCATTTGTCAGCCGATGCAGTGACGACACCTTTTAGCGTAAGCCTCGGAAGCGACATGGCCGGAAGTCTGAAAGAGCGTACCAGCTGACAGCGTCTCTTTGAAAAGAACTGAGAACGACACCTTCGAAGAAGAGAGCGGGAACGTCGTTCATTTTAAAGTCATTTCCAAAACAATTATTCAGCATATAAATGGTATCGCGGAAATGCGATGCAAGAATTGTCGTGGCCGGACTCGCAGTTCTAGCCGCATTAGTCGGGACAAGTAACAAACCAAGGTCCTGTCAAGAAATTTTCATCGTTGCATTGCTTGTTTACAATATATGAACGCATTATAGCATGAAAACCAGAATTAATTGATTTCACTTCAAAATGAACGACGTTCCCGCCATCTTTTCGAAGGAGTCGTTTTTCATTTCTTCTTCAAGAAGACGATGTCAGCTGCACAGAACCTCCCAGGTCTCTTCGGTCTTGTTGCTTCAGACGCCTCTGCAAAAGGATGTCGTCACGACTTGTGCTAAATAATGGCCAATTGACAAAGAGAGCTATGTGACCTTTGATGATCAACTAGTCGACATCGACACCAGAACGCCCAGTAGGAAGCATCTCCACTACACAGGAATTGCCATACGCGCTGACAAGGAGGAGTACGGTACTGATCCGGAGGCGATGGAACGATGTTGAGCGCCACGAAGGGAAAACACGTTCTTCTCAGTTTGCGAACTCCGAGCATCAGCGAGGAGATTGCAAGAGCGTCGAGTCAATCCGAGTTTTGATTTAAAACTGCACGTGAAGATGCAAGCGACGTTCTGAAGATGACCCGCTCACTAGTTGAAAAGAAACTTTGAACGAATGTTGATCGCCGAGGACGTTGAATTCGAAAACGAAACCGCGCAGCTGCTCGTAGATCTTCTCAAACAGAAACAGTTCCACAGAATGTTCCTTCGTGGGAAGTGCTCTGCCGCCCTCACGGAGATCATCGCCCGTTGGCGGGAGAATTCGGAAGAGATGGTCGGGAAAATGATTTATTGCAAAGGAGGATTGTCACAGCTGCAACGTTCGCTGACTGAATTCGCATTTCAAGAATGCACCGAGGAAGAAGAACGCGACGCCAAGCGCGCTTACTACGTAGCAGGTTATTGGCCATTCATCACCACAAAATCGGTGCTGAAAAACCATGATGGAAGCGCGGTTTACTGTTTTTCGAGACGATCTTTGGGGTTCAAATCCGTGTTTGTGTTCGCTTAGTTGGTGTTTTGTGGAATTTTGCCGTTAATAAAATTAGTTTTTAAAGAATTTCCTGAATGCTGGAATGAATTTGTCAAACTCAAAACACTGTCGAATTGCTATCGATTTAGCCAGAGGAACAGTTCAGACCACAAAAGAGCGTGAACATTCCGAAAAACCCGAATCGCCGCCATAGCTCACAAGGCTTCGTTCTCAGACGTTGGGAATTATATGCTGAAAAAAAACCGTGAGAGATAAAACCCAAGAAAACTGGAAACCACTGGAAAACGCATTTTTTGCTTTCAGAACGTTGCCGCAAAAATACATTCATTTAAATGTAAATTTCAGCGAATTGGGTCTCGCAGCGAACTGCGTCAACGCCCAAAGAACGCACACTTCTGTGTTACCGAAGGAATCGTAAATACATCCACATCAAAGGCAGTTGCGCGGCAGGTCTTCAGGTAAACAACAATTGTTATGTTTCGGGATTTGCAAAACGTGAGTTTAGGAAAGTTGCACAGAGCTGTGAGGTAGACGCCAAGAAACCAAAGCATGCGCACAACAATATGGCATCGTCTGTTACTGAAGAGTTGGAACGTTTCG